>SSSL01000118.1:0-70782 GCA_008086715.1 Sitobion miscanthi
CATTTTTAAATACCTGTATTAATCATTTGTTATTTATTAAAGTTATAACTATTAGACATTGAAATGTATATAACTAGTATCTAAATAAAATAAAAATATTAAATTTAATAAATTAAAAAAATAAAATACATGTAAAGCTTATGGCATGATCAAACTAGAGCATTAACAAAATCAGATGAAATGTTGGCATTAAATTATACAATAAGTGGTCTATCATCTAAATATAAAAAAATAAATATTTTTATAAATAAGAATTTAGTTTGAACTTAACAAACATTTTTAAACACACCTGCATTGTTTGGAACTCGTGTGCCCTAGTCTCAGCTGACATAACAATTTACCATTATCATTGGTGTCAAACATAAATTACATTCATATATACGAATCAATTTCCGAAATTATAGTCTAAAAAATAAGATATTATTTAGCTAATCATTTTTAATATGATATTAATGTTAATGCATTTTAAGCTGGCAAGTTAAAACACAATGTTTAAAACAAATACCTATATACACTTACCTGCTACCACGGACCATTGGTGCACATATTAAAATAACCTTTTACTTGGATCATCAAATAGATCAATAACTGAATTATTACACATACATGAAATAATTTTTTTTTTTTATTTCAGCACTTTAATTGGAAACATAAAACTAAATTTCAAATAAACATTTAACATGTAGGAAATTAGAATGTTACAAGCATGCGTGAATCACCACAGTGAATCACAGCAGGCAGTGACAGTGCGCCGTTCGGCAGTTTCTGAATTCTTATCAATTATCAAAAATACTGTGATGAGACCTATTAACTATAGACATATAAATATATGGACTGCGCTTAGAGAGAGAAATCATGAAACCGACATTGATGAGAGAGAAAAAAACAGTTGGGGGCAAGCATGGAGGAAATAATTGAATACTCAAATTATTCCATGGTATTATTTATGACATTATCAAATATCAATGATGGTTATCACTACTTATCAGTTTTATATATAATCTATAAATTACAATAATTTCATGGCATGAATGAAATATAATTATTATTTCTTTCATGATTGCCCCCAACAGTTTCTATCCCACTCACACAATTTACATTTCAGATTCGGATAGATGGGGGGTGAGGAAAGCGCAGTCCATTTATTAATATGTCTATGCTATTAACTAATGGACAGCGCTTAGAGAGAGAAACCAGTGGACAAGATTAGAAAGAGAAAGAACTATGCGTTTGGGAATATTATGGAGGACCATTTACATTAAATGATAAAATAAAGCCTAAAGCTTTGTAGTTGAACAAAAATGTTTATACGGTGTACCTAAAATAGTATTGAATTCATAGTTGATCATCCCGGATTTTCAGGAGTATTAATATTTATACACATATTAATATATTTTTGGGGTTATTTTGTTTTAATTTATTCCATTTTATTTTCACGGACAAATCGGCGTTGTGAAATGATTCGTATATATAACCTGCAAGCAAAAGCAACCATTAATAAATAAAAAAAAAGTTTCAATTTCCACAATGAATCTTAAGATCCCTGTTTGACCACCTCTTTAAAATATGAATATTAGAAAATCCTTTCTTATCGCACATCCAGATCATTAGAGGAACTGTATTATTTCAAATATAAACTACGTATGTTTTATTTTTTAAAATTAAAATTATTATTGTATATTTAAATTAAATACCTATTGCTTGATATATGGCGCTACTGTTGTATTCTCACAACCCCTTATTTTCCATTTTAGGGGTTGAATTATTCCAAAAATCTTTTCTTAGCGGATACCTATGTCATAATAGCTATCTGTATGCCAAATTTCAACCTTATCCATCCAATGGTTTGATCTCTACGTTGATAGATTAGTCAGTCAGCTTACTGTTATCTGTATGCATACAGATAACAAGGGATTGCTCCTTTTATTTTAATCATATCTACCTTAAATCTATGATTTTTTTAGAAATATAAATCTTGTCAAATGCCTATATATGCATTAAAATATAGCTACTCATAAATCATATTAAATCAATTACTTACTACCTACTAACTAATAAATCTTTATCAAATATCAAAAATCTAATAGTCTCTACAAATTTAATTTTGGTTTATTTTTAAAATAGATGGGAAAATGAATTAATAACTAATATTTTTTTACTGTGCCCATTATGGTTCGTAGAGTAGGTACGATGTATAGTGCCTGCACGTATACACGATGATAGCAATAATAATGAGAAGTATTGTACAACTAATTCTTCTTATTTTAATAAAAAATTTATATTTTATTAGGATTTTAGTAACTTAGGTTTTTATTCATAATCATACGTCAATAAACGATTAATGTGCACAATGCACATGCCTCATAATTCAAGTTAATAAAGTAATATAGTAATAATATTATAACTAATAGGTACAGTAAATTTATAATAATAATAAAATAATATAATAATATATATTATAATATTAAAATTATCTAGATAGGCCCATTTTTTATCAATTAGATAACTCGTAACATACTTATCTAGATACTTTAAACGATAATTTATTTCAAAAAATCTTATCTAGAATAATTACCTGTTTCATCTTTGGTACTTGTAAAACACGAACTGCATTTATATTTATTATACTCAGTACAGCTCCAAATATATTTGTTTATACCAGTTTTATAAAAATATGGAGATATCCATTGTGTAATAATAGGTTATTACCTTTTTGACTTTTAATGAAAGTAAGAGTCATATTTAAACCAGATTTAAACGAGAGAGTATTAAATCAAAAATCTGCTGATAATAAGAACTCATATGACTAAATTATATTATATAAAGCTGCTTAAATGCCAACCTACAGTTTAGTTACGAAAATCCCACCTTATCAACAGATAAGGTCTCTATCAATTTTATTTTAATGTCATAAAATGTACATGTAGTATAAATTACCTAGAAATTAGTAAACTATCGTTCATGTTCAAATTGCATATGGAATAAAATATAAAATGTCGATCGACGATAATATGTAATAACTAATGAGCTGATACAAATCAGTATAAAAGATATTTTATTTAAAGACATTTCGACCAAGATATTTTGACCAAAGATATTATTTCGAAGGTCATTTGAATCTAGTATATGAGGGAAAGTGGTTTGGCACTTATGGGCCTATTGAATGGCCAGCAAAATCTCCAGATTATGCGTTGACAATTACGGATCAAACTTTGAACAATATATTTAATTAATTGTGTAGTTATAAAATAACTGTTGTACCTAATCGATTTTTAATAAATAATTTTATACCCAAATTATGTTAGTCTTGTTTATAACACTTAAAAAAAAAAAATTCGTAAAAATATTAAAAATGTAACCAATAATAAATAATTACCTATAAATTATTTTATGCATTTTAAAAAATTGTAAAAAAATGTATTATTTATTAAAATTGAAGTGGGTCTTATTCAGTCAATTTTTAATTTAGAACCATTTGATTCATCAAAATTACTTAAAAAAATTAGACCTATCCGAATACAATGTTCAAAATAGGTGTTAATATTAAAAAAAAAAACAAAACTATTTTACTGCGCATGCGCAGACAAAAATAATGAAAATTTTGATGTGTACCTGCATATAAATGTGTATTTATGTACCACCAGCTTGTCAAAAAAAAATCGATTTATTCCAATATAATCCGGTCGAGAAATTCAGTGTTCCCTAAATTGGCGAGCACACTGTATATGGTTTATGATGAATTATTTTCCAGTATTATTTATTTTATTTGTCTTAATGATCATTATTAAATGATGATGGATGTGTAGTAATCCCTAACTTAATATAAAAATACATGTTATAATATCAAAGTATAACATAATATTGCTATTTAGCATAATATTAGGTACAGTAGGTACCTAATCAATAAACAACCGAAAACAAGGAAATCACATCTAACACACGTAAGTAGGGTGTCAGCTGTATATGTAGACAAATATATATCAGCATAATTGTCAAATCAATACATTACTTAGGTATAGGTACGCTAAAAAGTAAAAACACACAGGACACCTATTTCTTGGACCGCAGTGTGCAATGAGTAAACTGATTCCTGAATAAGGTCGTGTTGTGTGGAGTGGGGTTGCTTGTACGAAAATATATAATATTATGTAGGCATGATAATCTTTATTTATGCTTTAATATTAGTTATTAAATACCTAGAATTTAATTGTTATTTTAAGTTATAACCTACAATATAAGTGAATTGTTGGAAATTTACATATTATTCTAATCTAAATTTTTTTTTTTGTTTTTATTGGATAACCTGTAGCAACATAGGCTATTGGGTGTGGGGAAGGAACTGTAGGTTTTTAAATTGAGAAGGTTGGTACATGTGTGTGTTGTGTTTTGGCAGAATTTCTAATGAGGCACCCGTAGGTTTCTGTCATGCCTCGGGTGGGGGATGGTGGAACTTGTTCTCTGGACACCGTGACTTGCCCGAAGAAAAATGCCGTCCGCGGCCGAGGTATCGAACTCGGGTCGGCTGCGTGGCAGCCGACGCATTAGTCCCCTCGACCACTCCGTCTCACTCTAAATTATTGTGCGATATTGTTACGATATTTCCAAACTTAATACCAGAAAATATATTATATAGATCATACCTACATTTATTAAATAGTATATATATATATTATGTTATATAATACCATATTATAGGTGTAAATACTTTTTAATTATAGTAGCAAAAATAAGTGTACCTAAGGGCTGGGAGCTTACAATAATGATATGCGCGCCCAAACACCAACTTATTTGTATGCCACACTAATATCTAGGTCTTAAAAAAACCTATGGCGAACCATAGATATATATAGGTTTATTTGAGTTTTAGTGTACTTTGATTCACGGGAAAATCGGTGTCGGCGTGCTCCATGCCGTGAATTAAATCGACCAAGATGGACAATTCACATGAATATGTGTGTAATAATGTTTATTGTTGCCCAAAAAACCAGAATTGAAATATATGAAGTCTGCACATAGTTATTGAGTGTTTTCACTTATCAGTTATCGTGATCACACTGTATATAAAAAAAATAGTGGGTACCGCATTCCTGTACAGTAGTTGTCAAGTAGGTGTGTTATTGTAATTTGTAATGAATATATTATATTTGAATTCAACGATACATCATTACATAAGAAAAATGAGTCTGAGGGGAGACTTTGTATCATTCTTGCATACTTATAGAAATAATCAAATTTAATAATTTAAAAAAAAAAATGTATAAAAATCGAAAATATATACCTATCGCATAACATTCTGGTAAACTCTATTTTTGTTAATTGTAGAAAAACTAGTGGGGAATTTTCTATTACAATTTTTATGTTAGCTATGAAAAGAAAAACTTTTATGAATTTCTCACTGAAAAATAATTTGCAAATGTTCGGGATTCCCTTTGACACTGTAGCCACTCCATGGCGCACGTTAGCTCCTCAAAAAACCCCTTTTTTTTCTTTTTGCTACTTAATAACCCAAACACCTCCATAGTAAAAGATACCGTGTGCACACCTAATTCATGACTGGTAATCCCGTGGCCGGAGCTGCGTAGGTATGTAGTCTCCGGGCCCCAGTCATAAGTCTATTCCCCGTCCAGTTTTATCCGATTAATCAGTAGTATTAATATTATTTTATAGTATGTAAAACGTCCTGCGACGGCCTACAGAAAATTATATATACATTAATCAATGAAAAAGAAACTCTGTCATATGACAGCCAAAAACATAATTATATTGAAACAAAGTAAACTTTAGCTTATGACAGGCCCCATTTATTCTCATATTATTATTATCATCATTAAAAGATTCGTCTTACGACGACAGACAAATTATAATATAACTTAAATTATATTTGCCAAGCTGCCCAAACTTATAAACCACGTTCAAAGTCATCAAAAAATTATTATTATTGCTGTCAGGTACTCTGCGCCGTGTCGATAACTGATCATTTATTTTTTTTATTATTATTATTCACTGTAGTCCATTTCCCTCCAAAATTACCAATAAAACTTATTTATGACTCTCCATGACCCTGTATACCTTTTGCACAAGCCATGTGCCCAGAAAATTCTTATTATTTAAAATTTAAATGTCATTATTATTATTCACCTTGTGAAATTTGTTAAACTATTATCATCAAAATTTTAATGCCTTATTATTATTTAAATCAAATTATTATTCTGGAACTTTTGCACGTGTAAAATACAAAATTATTATCACTTAAAACTCTCGCTTATTATTTAATTATTATTATATCAAAGTGTAACCTTAATATATACATATATATATATTAGTTAATTCATTTTAACTAACTTTGTATCAAAATCTATTTGTTCCATTGACCTAGGTCATCAGACCTATACACGGTGCGGATTCTAGGTCCAGGTTTAAATGTTCCCCTTAATTCGTGAGTGGAAAGTAAGGTCGTAAAAAACCCGAAATTCACAAACAGGTACATCCACTGCTTTGCTCAGAATTTAAAATACTAATTTCTACTATTATAATATTGTAAACGTTATGCTTAGAAATATTATCATAGTTAGGTAGGTAAATTATAAGACATGTAGGTACGTAAATAAAATATCTTATTAATATTATTTAATAAAATGTAACCTGGTTACATTATAATAGCTTGGAAAATATAATTTAAGTTATATTATAATTGTTCTGTCGTCGTAAGATTAATCTTTTAATCATACTAACAATATGAGAATAAATGGGGCCTGTCATAAGCTAAAGTTTACTATGTTTCAATATAATTATGTTTTTGGAAGTAATCTTAATTTGTTCCTAAAGTACATAGAATTATTTAATGCATCGACATCTTAGTGCTCCTGGCGGATATTTTCCGCATCAAATGCCGTAAAATAAAGATGCAAACATTTCTTAATCAAAGACCATAATACGTTCATTGCACTCACAAAATCAACAGTGCAGAAAATGCACACGAGTATTGTCAGTACAATAAATTGAATATAAAATACTGCACTAGTGACCAGTTCACTGAATATTGATTATTGGTGCAAAAAGTAGATCAAACCGAAAACGTTATTAGAAAATCATTGTAGTCATATTTTCTGTTTTTATTCCATGCGTTGTTGTTATTTCTCCATGATATACCGTCGTGTGATTTCGTATTTTTATGTTTATACCAAAATGCATTACCAATGATATGAATATTGTACCTGATGATAACATAATATTATTTTATTTTAGTTATCACTTTTCCGCATATTAATGTAACCACACGGTCAAAAGTTGAATATATTCAACTATGCGGTATCGTTTGGTAACTGAAGTAACTATGATCATTTTACACGTCACGGTTACTTTACTTTTTTTCATAACCTAACTCAGATACTTACTCAGTACCACGATTATCAATTGTTCTTGAATTTTCATTCCACCACACGGACTAAGATAATGATATCATACTTATTCGTGAAATGTGTGTTCGTCATTCAAGAATCGTGATAATTATTAATTATTCATTGTCGTGGCCCGTGCGTGTCGTATCATTTTGGAATCGTTTAACGTTTTGCGTTTTAAAATTACGGGACACGTAAACCCACTTCTGGACTTGAACTATTTGAGACGGATAGCCTGAACGACGATGGCCAACGATGAAATGGGCATATTTAGACTCTCGAAGTTAGCGTTTCACGCCCTCCCCAACTTCCAGCGTCAAAAGTATTACGAGTTGAATGTACCATGCATCGATCTTCAAGAATGTTGCCTGTCGTTGTTAAAAATTGTCAAGTTGAACACCGAAGGTGGTTACTTCGACCCAAACGCCGATAGACTGTCCATGTTCGACAAGGTGAAATCCATCAGCAATCATAAGTTCGAATACATATGCACAACAGCCGTAGGTAACGGGCACATCGACTGTCTTCAGTTCGCCCACAAAATTGGATGCAAATGGGACAAATTTACGTCCGCCAGGGCCGCGAGTTCCAGTCTGGAGTGTTTGATGTACTTACAGGCCAACGGGTGTGAATGGGATCAATCTACGTGTACTCAAGCCGCGACATCGGGGTTCTTGGAATGTCTTCAGTTTGCACACGAACATGGGTGCCAGTGGACTGAATCGACGTGCTCCGGAGCCGCATCTTCAGGTAAATTGGACTGCCTAATGTATGCACGGGCCAAGGGTTGTCCTTGGGACGAGTCGACGTGTTCCAAAGCCGTCATTGCTGGGAGCTTGGAATGTCTAAAGTATGCTCATGAGCATGGTTGTCCTTGGAACTCATTGACAATAACCGACGCCGTGATCCATGGCAAATTTGATTGTCTAGTATATGCACGAAACAACGGTTGTCCATGGGAGGAAGACTTGTTATGCTATATCGCCGCAGCGTACGGACACCTTAATTGTTTGCGTTTTTTGCATGAAAATGGTTGTTCATGGAATAAATATACATGCGCCGTAGCTGCAGCGAATGGGTACTTGGACGTTCTTGAGTACTTGCATGAAAATAATTGTCCTTGGGACACATTAACATGTGAAATGGCGGAAAAGTATGATGAAATTGAATGCTTGCAATACGCCACCTCACATGGATGTCCACGGACCGAACCTACTATTTCTCGCATACACGTATAAAAACAAACATCAAATGCCGTGAGCAAAGAGGCTGAAACGTTGGAACTCCCGTTCCTGTGGTTCGGACAGTACACTGAAAGATAATTGATTGAGTTATTTACTGAATTGGGAGCTTTTCTGTTGTAAGTCAACTTGTATATTATATTTAATTAATTATTATGATTGTCTATTGAGATATTTTTATTACCTAATTCCTATATTATATACCCATGTCAAGATTTAATGAGTAAAAATAAATGTTAAGTAGGTACCTAGATATGTAATATTGTAATGTATATTTTAATTTTTGAGGTTCATAATATTATGATAAGTTGTTACTTTATATAACCTATTATTATAATTACGACCAAACAAAATTTTGTTAACCATAGTATTATTTACATAAATATGTATGCACACAGGCAGCTGTGTCCGCTGCAAGATTTTCTGCTACTGTATACTTTCAAATTTATATCATATTTAATTATATTTTAAATACAGTTTTTATTTTTTGCAAATTGTGTAATGTAACATTTTTTACAAAATTATAAACTCTCAGAATTTTTTAAGTTTTGATTGACAATATATTATAATTGTTTCAATAATGGTAACAAGTATTATTCTTGTGATAGCATTGTTTCAAAACATGCAATTCCAGTGACAAATTTGTTCTAAGCAAATGATTTTATAGTATGTAATAATATTAATCTCCATTAATAATAATTTTTTTTTTTGTATTGATGATATTGTATTAAAGAGTGTTTAATGGTTTTTGAGTTTAGATGGTTCAGAGGGGCTAATCTTCCAAAAACTTATCAATTTCCTCCCGTTTCACTGTTTCCCCGTAAATATGAAGGCCTGTGCATGCCTGGCCTATGTATGATTTTAAAATCTCAAATAACATAAACAAAATTAGTGTTCAAAGATTTCAATCATTGAATTTAGTATAATACTACAAGAGTAGTGATCATTTAATGAAACTAAAGTAGGAATTTATATAAATTCAGTAATAGTAGTTAATGTCTTAATTAATTTCTGGTGTGTGGTGAATATCTCAGAAATACTAATAAAAAGATTTTAATAATTCAAAAACATAATTTTGTTCTTATTTTAATTTTAATTTATAATTTTTATGATTTTTACTATTTTAATGTACTAGTGTGTGTATTATATGATATCATATGGTTATTGGTTATGATATAATTGAGTAATATTAGAATAATTTATAAAAATTATATTTAAAAAACCATATTTGCGTTAAACATACAAATTTAATTAGTTTATTTTTTATATTTTATTCAACATACAATGCGTAACTACAGAGTATAAACTAATTATAAAATATATCATGGTTATTGGTTATAAATACATACCTTTAACATCAAAATATTTTACCATTGCCATACTGTATTACAACATTACATAAAGTGTCAATTAAAATAGGGTGTGAATTCAATGGAGATTTTTTAATCTTTTTAAAAAGAAGTTGAAATCAATTCAGAACACCAAAAAATAGGAATTCTACTACCTCTTTTTATGGGAATTTGAGTAAAAATAGTAAATCCCTACACAAAATATAAATTGGAATACAATGAATACCCTACTTTAATTATAAAACAAAATATAAGATTTCAAATAATATATATAAAGTTATTTAACTCAGGACTTAAATTTAAAAAAAAAATATTTATCGTGTGTACATTTTTGGATACCTATTTAAGCGTTATACAATTTTAATGTTTATCGTTATTATAGGTACTTTCAAACGTTAAATGATTTCTTCCGTTTATTGTTATCTCCTTTTCAAACTTAATTTTAATTTTTTGTGTTTAATTTTTTTTTTGAATTAATTACATATATTATGTTATTTTTTATATAGATAGATAATTAACCACACTGTGATGTAAGAAATATCAAGTAGAATTTATTGTCCAGGGTAGGTTGTTTTAAATCATCCTAAGGTTTTTTGTAAATAGTTAGAACCGGCGCAAAATAGTGTTCAGATATCAAATATTGCATATATATATTATGACATGAGTGAAAGATGAAATAATAGATTATTAAAAAAAAATATTTTATTTTAACAATAATACATCTTGAAATGAAAAAAAAAATGTTATATAAGTATTTAGAAGGTACACCAGACATGCATGCAGTTCTGTATCTAATTGAAATTTGTATTACAGAAATAAACTAATATTCTATTAAATTAAATATTCATAAATCAAACAGGGATAAAGAATTTCAGAAATATAAATTGCTGTTAATATAGGTTTGCAATCTTTGAGTTGTTCATAGTTAAAAGAACTTATTAATTCAACTTATATAAGACTACAATTGCAATGTTAAATTAAAAAAAGAACAAACATTATTTGCAATTTGTTTATGTTACACAATATTATATGTTTATTGTTTATTTTTAATCATTAACTATGATTAATGATAATAGATTTTTTTTGTTTTCGGTTATTGATTTTGTTTATTTTTATTACTTAAATATTATATATTGGTACACTAGACATAGTTTTTTTAATAGATAATTAAGTTCAAATTTGAATGAAATTACATATTTATACAAAGAATAATGATTTTTAGTTATTTTGTTGTAATTTAATATTATTATTCATTGGCACTTGGAACTTTTAAAATGTATTATTATATTTTATACACACAATGATATTTTCAAATGCAATGTTTTTAGGAGAAATAAATTTAGCCTAGGTATTAGTATATTACTACCTAGGTCCTAGACAATAGTAAAATAAATTACTTTAAGAGGACGCTACACAGCCATTTATTGTCTTCGTCTTACAAGTGTGTAATTATTTTCACTCTCCTTTGTGCTTCCATTTCGTGGCAGTGGAAATATTGTCTTTAAACTCTAATTACCTTTATTAAGATGTATTAAAAATCCCTATTTTTCTGTTAAGTAATAAACAAAAGTATTATTTGTAATTATTTATTTTATTACCTAATAGCTGATCCTGCGTTGCCCGTTACAAATTAATCTACAGTAAATCTCAAAATCCCTGTTTGAGCATTCCTCCGGGTTAAGAGTTTCAATCTACACTTTTTAAATAAATTAACCTATGTTACTCAGAGTTAATGTAGCATTCTAATGGTGAAAGAAATCGGTCCAGTAGTTTTTGAGTTAGTCTGTTACAAACATCCAAGCCTTTCCACTTTATAATATTAGTATAAATAATATAGAAGTATAGATTAAAGTTATTTCTTATTTTAGTGTCTAGACTTGAAAAGAAAGAATATTATTTAAAATATTTTTAGTTTCAATAAAAATAATATACAAACTAAAATAAAATAATGAAAATAAACTTATCACACATAATATGGGGGAATTCAACATTGGTATAAAAATAAAATAGAATAGTAAAAAATAACATGATATTTTAAATGTACATCAAAATATATAAATTAATTTATAGCCATGTACCCAGAACTAAAATGTTTAAGTATCTACTTATTAATACAATTTCTTAATATTTATATAATATTATATAGGTGATAAAATTATTTTAATTTATTGTACCATGCATAATTAATTATATCCATAAAAAATAATTTTATCTTCATATAAATATGTAGATTATCATACATATTATTTTGATAATACTTGAATATGCTAACCTGTGAGCTTAACTTCAGTGGCTACTTCACTCAAAGTTTTTTCGATCACATTTTTTTTGGAGTAACTCTTTAAAGTATAGTTGTATAACTCTGGATGGTTTTCAATTTCATGAACGAATTGAATATTAAAATTTTGCTCCATAATAGACAAAATAAACAATAGGTACTAATTAATAATACAATTATAATAATATATTATACTATATAATATACAGATAACTAGATAAACAAGTAACTATGAAGCAATTTGGTCAACTAAAATAGCGAGGAGATTGACATAGCTGAGTAGTTGTGAGTCTACTAGTCGCGTTAGTTTATCAGTTGTTGCGATTCCAATAGCGCCGTCTGAATATCACCATTAAAATAAACATGCATAGTTGTCTAGTTGCCTAGTCTTTTAGTATCTAGGCGATTGTAGTTTCTTTTGAATACCTCGTATGAGGATGGTCTAATTGTTCTCGGAGATCAGACAATTCATCATTATTGTCCAACATTAAACTTCTTTGACCTACAAAAGGATAATTTTACATATTTTGACTCAATTAATTATCAAATAACTATTAAAAACATTATCAATTACCATCATTATTATTCTGATTAACAACTTTAGCATTATTTATTGAAGTGTTTACAGATTCTTTAAGCAATTTTATTTGATAAAAGTAAGTTTCTCAAACTTTTTGCTACAACTGAAGCTTCAGTTACATCAGCCTTGAGACACTCTGTCTAGTGTGACTTATGAAAACAGGTGATTTTAGTGTTTTATAATTGATGGTTCTTAGTAATGATGACCTAATAAAAAAATTATAAAATATTATAAAAACAAAAATAAGTAATACATTTTTGGCCGCAGTGTAGTACTAAGCATATTAATTATACAAAGAACATATTTCAATAATTTTACCCCAATCAAAAAGTTACAATTTTTATTCGGCTAAGAATACCTACAAAAAGTAAAAATAATATAATAAATAATATATAAATAAATACCTGAACTAAGCAAGTTTAACTGTAAAGTAACAATAATATATTTATCAACACACAAATTTATAGAATTGTTTTTATTTATTATTAAATAATTTTATTGACCTTAATTAATTCACCTATAGCCTCAACTGTATCTTTATCATTTTGGTCCTCAACTTTATTTATATAAACTTCAATATTCCAGGGTAATTTTTAATCATTGAATCACAATTTTTGAAACGGCATACCCATCGAGTATCACATATTCGAAGCACACTATCTTTTCTTAACTCTAATTTAGACTGTATTGAAATAAGCTTAGAACAGTTCAATGGTGGTGAAACATGAACGTATAGCATTTCCAATGTATAAAATACATTTTTGAGCACACTAAAATAATTTGAATTTATTATAATAAGTGCTTGGTGCTTTCTAAAAATTGGGCATTCTAACATTCTGTACCTTAATTCTTTTACACATATCTACTATAACTAAATTAAGTCTGTGTGCCATACAATGTGTGTAAATTACATTGGGATGTTTTTATTTTAATTTGGCTTGTACAGCTTCAAGACAACCTGACATCACACTAACACCATCATACGATTGTGCTACTATATGCAATGAGTTCATACTAATATTAAAATTTTAAAAACATTGATGAATAGCAAAAATAATACTATTGGTGTATTGTCTACAGGAAACACCCACAAACTGTAAAAATGTTTAATAAGATTCAAGACCGACTGCATACCAAGTACATACAGATAACTTCTCTTGTTTGTGGCATCTGTAAAGTCAAAAAATATAGTACAAATAACAACATAAATAACTAAAAATACATGAAATGCAGCTAAAATATTTATTATGATACTGATTGTTTATTTGTTTAGATGAGTGAATTAAAAATTATTATATCTGGTTTCAATCACCATTAAAGCAAAATGTCCAGTCTTAATAATATTGTCAATATTATCTGTCTAACAAGATCTGCACAGATTTTTATTATTTCTTCCTGTACTTTCCAACTTGTTTGACTGATTTTTTGTTTTAAACATTTTAAAAATCTGGTATAAATTTTGAAAATATAATATTTAGTTACCCAATTTAATTATAATAATACATACAAGCGTTGAGTAAAACTTAACAAAATTATAATATTATTAAAATGAAAATTTAATATTTTCTTAGAAACATTAATTGAGATATAGAATAAAAATCAAAACTTACATATAAACTTTTAAAGATATAATGTAAGATGACCATAAGTAACAGAACTATTACAATATTTAAAATAATAACTTAATTATTATTATGCACTGCATTATTTAAATAAATTGATTTTTCTTATGTTAATATCGTACATGGAATAACCTAATGTTTTAGAGAAACCATAAATAAGGGTACTTATAAATAACTGTTTAGTTATTTGTTGAGTGATACAATGAAAAGAAACATAGATTCAGCTTTTTTAGTCTTCTTAAAATAAAGATCATTTGTTGTACACATTCTCAGGGATAGAATCATCTTGGGCTTTGGAATAATAGAATAATTTTAAATCATCAAAATACTTAGAGTGAAGAGAAATAGTATAATGAAATTTTACATTTTTTGTCTATAAAAACTTATTGATTTCAAAATATAACCTAAATCATTTATTATTAGTCAGAAGTATATATCAAATGTTATGACGGAAACATCAATACCAATCATTTAACACGTTGACGATGCAGGGAGTCACTGGTGACACCCAAACAGTTTTTTTTTCTGAACGGCGGGTGTCACCGGTGACTCCCATATAATTTGTCACTTAAGTCAACTTCCCAATTTGAAAAAGCAATTATATTGTAAGTTAAGGTATTTTTCCATTCCATTATTTGTAGACGAGGGTGTCACCGGTGATATCCGCCAATATTATTATAGAAGCGTGTTCACCTCAGTCAGACAAATCGACTGATACCAAAATTGTCTAATAGGTGTCACTACAAGTGGATTTTTTACCATTTTAATTTTATAAACGGTATGAACAGAACAGCAAAAACGGTCCTCGTCGCCAATGCGTTAAAAGAAAAATTGGTAAATAGGTAATTAGAATCTAAATTATAAAATAGATTAGCCTATACAAGTACAACATTAATTCAACAAATTTATTGAAAGAAAAAATACTGTTATGATTATTTATAAACTTATATTACATTAAGTCAATGAAGAATTACCAGACATTAAAAGTGTTTAGTGAACACAATTTAATTATAATGATAATACACACAATTATAAAATAAAACTCTAAAAAATTGTAATATAATGAAAATTAAATATTTTCTTAGAAACATTAAATGAGATATAGAACAAAAACCAAAACGTACATATTAACACTGCATTATTTAAATAAATTGATTATTCTTATGTTAATATCATACATGAAATAACCCAATTTTTTAGAGAAGCTACAGATAATGTGACTTATAAATAATTGTCTAGTAGTTTGTTAAGTGATACAATGAAAACAAACATGGATTCAGCTCTTGTAGTCATCTTGAAATAAAGATCATTAGTGGTACACATTATCAGGGATAGAATCATCTTGGGCTCTGGAATAATAATATAACTTTAAATCATGAAAATCATCACAATAGTAAGAGTGAAAAGATACAATATATTGAAACTTTAAATTTTTTTCTTGTACAGTTTTAACGGATAAAAACTAATTGATATCAAATTACTGATACCTAGGTCCTTCATTATTAGTCAGAAATATATACCAAATGTTATGACAGAAATATCAATAACAATCATTTAAGAGATAATTTGGTAAATAGGTAAATTAGAAGCTAAATTATAAAAGAGATTTGCCTATACAAGTACAACATTAATTAAACAAATTTATTAAAAGAAAAAATACTGTTATGATTATTTATAAATTTATATTACATTAAGTCAATGAAGATTAACCTGAAAATTACCAGACATTAAAAGTGTTTAGTGAACACAATTTAATTATAATGATAATACACACAAGTATTGAGCAGAACTTAAAAAAATTGTAATATTATGAAGATGAAAATTTAATATTTTCTTAGAAACATTAATTGAGATATAGAACAAAAAACAAAACGTACATAATACAAACACTGCATTATTAAAATTAATTGATTATTCTTAATATGTTAATATCATACATGAAATAATCTAATGTTTTAGAGAAGCTATAGATAATGTGACTTACAAATAATTGTTTAGTAGTTTGTTAATTGATAATATGAAAGCATACATGGATTCAACTCTTGTAGTCATCTTGTAATAAAGATCATTAGTTGTACACATTCTCAGGGGTAGAATCATGTTGGGCTCTGGAATAATAATATAATTTTAAATCATTCAATTTAAAAGACAGTTATTTTTATTGTCTAAAACTCTAAAATAATATCATAAGCAATAAAAGTATCACTTGATTCAGCAAACTTTTCAAGATTAATAAGTGTTATATTATGTTCTTCGGCATTAACTGGACGAATGACACTTTGTGGAACTGCATAAATGAAAATTAAAAATATAATTAGTTACATTAAATTAGAAAGTTTAGAAATTAACTTACCAGCATTAGAATCTACGAAGCTAGGTAACCCTTCAACTGAAAGCTGAATAATTTCATACAAGTGTTTCTCAAATTCACTAGTACTTGAATATTCAGTTTTACAGGGACCACCACCAGTTTTAAATAATTCACTTTTTGGTCCTCTCAACAACTTCTTTGTACCTTCGTACTTTAGTTTTAAACTAGTAGCATCTCTTGAATTTCTATAGCATATTTCAAAAACAATTCTTTTTCGCTGAATGGAAATTGGTATTCCTTGATCATACTAGCCCTAATTCATTATTTTTTGATGCCATTTCGTAGAAGAGCGCAACAAAAACTCAAGTCTTAAATACGTGTGTGAAGTTGGGCGACCAAAGCTAGGTGATTATTTTTCGAGCGGGTAGTGATAAGAAACCTTGTACTTTGGGTTGCATTCATTCAATTTTAAGGGTGCCAAACTATAAATTAGGTTCGATTACATCGAAACTATAAAGTAGATGTCACCCTATGTCACTTAATCATTGTTTGTTTTAAAAGTATATAAATAAATATTAAATTCTTTTGACGTCATTACCACGATAATTATATCGAACATATTATTGTCACCATTACATTATGTTTATGACAAACCAATATTAATTGAAAGTTATGTTATAAATCGCTCTAAATTCGAATACACATTCTAAAAAATGTACATTGTACATTAGCTAATTGTAACGGATAATATGCCGAAAAATATACAAACTCTATATTATGATAATAATTAAAAACTATTTAGTTATATTTGATAGCAAGTGATATATATTATACTTACTTGTAACGTACCGCATGAGAAGGAATCATAAAAATATTTTAAAGTCATTGCAGGGGGCTATGCCTATTTTTATCAAAAAAAATGATTTTTATTGCTTCGAGACAAGTGTTCATTATTAATTCTGAATTTGTATCATATAATTTTCAGTTTCAATTTAACAGTCATTTTTTCAACATTTGTAAGGTTTTTGACGTTTTTTAAAAATCCTACTTTCGCACCCACTAGACAAGTCTGGTTGACACTGACTGTTGTCATGAATCACACCATACCTGGAGATATATTATGTCAACGAAACACAAAGGGGAAATGTAGACGTATAAGGTATAACACAACATATTTGACTATTGATAACCGATCGCATATGATACAATATATGTACTAATATATTATTTACCTACAGATTTAATAGTTTTTAATTTGCAAAAAATTACAGTAGAACCTCATTAATTCGGACCTCATTAGTCCGGACTTCGCTTAATTCGGACAGCCATTTATAATACGTAAATTACGCTAGTTTATGTTATAGATTAAAATAAACAAGAAAACGAATTCTAAAAATATCCTATAGATGCGGGTTATTTCGATTACATATTTATCACATAACTTATGCCATAGATTAAAATAAACAGTAAGCGTGTCAAGTGTGAATAACGAAGGTGAGCCTTAATACGTATGTATGTACTATATTAAGTGTGTAATGATTATAATACAATTATGTATCATGTATTCTTAGGTTAAATATTGTAAGACATACATATGTATTTATATTTAGTTTGAATAATAAATTAATATCCAATACATTGTTTTTTTAAATTTATAATTTACGATTTTTGGTTATTTTGTTTAATCCGGACTTTCAATAATTCGGACAACCTAGAGCCCCATATAGTCCGAATTAATGAGGTTCTACTGTACTAAGAACAATTAAAAAAAACATTTTTTATTTTAACTCAACCCATTATATTTAAATCTACTGAAAAAAAACAAAAATAATTTTTCCTCAAATTATTATTCAGTGTTAAATTGTCGTAGTCAGAACTACTATAAAAACGATTTTGTCAAAAACTAATCTATATTATTTAAGAAAATATTAGGATATCGAGAAAAACCACATAACGTCACTAGGCCGTGTTCAGCATATTCGTCTATCTTACGTGTGTTGAGGTTGTTGGCTTTACTCAAATGATTGATTAATATGTGATTTTTTGTGCTCGAGACAATAGTGTCGCTTAAAAATAGGAGAACATTTCATGATGTGTCTCGGTTGTATAAACTACTTAACTCTCAAATAATTTGTCCAGAACTACTTAAACAAATACCTATAAATGTTCCTCAAACAAATATTCGTGTATCAAAAACGCTTTATATACCTACTTATCGTAACAATTATAGTTAATTCGCTCCGATCAATAGAATGCTAAGATCTGGTAACTCAATAATTTCGATTTTTTTCATGATAATCTAACCAGGTTGAAATCAATTTTATTTAAATGTTAAGTGTATTATCAAGAACCTACTATTATGTATTCATTTTAAATACTATTATAATGTAAAGCTATAAATAGATTAATATTAAGTTATTTTGCTCTTGTATAATGTTTTATGTGTACATATGTTCTATATTTATATTTATAAAAAAAACTGTTCTGAGCCCAGTTGTGGGCGTATAAAAAAAATAAAAAAATAAATAAAAAAAAAAAAAAATAAAAAAAAAAAAAGTATCATACCTAGTTTCAATATAACCTGTGGTTTATTTTAATTTTAAAAATACTAAATAGATATTTTTGTTACGTTCATACATTTTATTTACGAAGTTTCGGTAGGCGGAAAATAAGCGCAAGAAAAACTTTAACGAATATTAAAGTTGGATCTAAATATTTGTTCATTAATTTTTTATCAACTATTTTAATAATTTTTAAAACAGATTTATGTGCCTGATTTCAATCAATGATGTCTTGGGCGTTATAGTTGATACCGACTAACCATTTTTTCTGTAAATTATTGTTAAGTAGATGATTTTTTTTTTGCATACGTTGGTGTAACCAAATGAAAACAAAGACTAGTTATTCAGTTATTTAATTGTGTAACAAGCATAATATTTACATAATGCTTATGATAATGGGTTTGGAGTATAGAGACGATTTAAAAATACTAATTATAATTACTAAATATAGTCTATTTTACTATAAACCATTTTTAAAGATTATTATTAACTACCTGCATAAGTGTATACATTTGAAATCATCAATATTACTAAATAACACTGTAGGTTTATCTGAACTAATAGAACGAGACTTCATTTTAAAACCGTCACGACGTATTTCAAAATCAAACCATTTGTTCTATTTACTGAAAATGTTAAAAATTATATTCAACTTTCCACCTTCAATGTTTACATTAAATTAGTTTAATAATATATAATAGAACTATTCAACACATAATTTTCTGAATTCTACACGTCATGCCTCCGTTGATAATTCATCGTTTCTTTTATAAGTCGAACTTTAATGGAATTTTAGTAAAAAAGGTCAGGTATGTCAACTTATCTTTTCTTACATGAAAATTATAATGGTTGTTATACGATTCAAGCCTACTAAATGGTTTTACACGCGGTGCAATCAAATTTTTTAATAAACAAAGGTACTGTCATAAAAATGAAGAAAATATTATATGTTATGATTACCTATATTATAGTCATTTACTTTTATCGTTATTTTTACAACTAATAGTAAGTCGAAGTTACATCTCGACTGTGATTTTCAGTGGTAACTGCTGAAAATAACGAAACAGAATCGATCTTTTCGTGTGTTTGTAAGACAAAAATTTATGTGTGAGGGTTTATTTGTTTGTTTGGTGTTTGTGTGTTGCATAATACATGATACTATACAGTATTATTATATTAATGTGTGTGCTGACGACGACTGTGTGACGTATCACTTGTGTAATAGAAATTTAGTGGATAAGGAGGACCGATCACCACATTCGGGTATAATGTAAATATGCACTAATCAAATGTTAATTTGAGTTTAATCGACCTTTCGCCAATCTTATTAATTAACCTAATTTAATGGTACAAAAATTCAATTTCTGAAAACATGTTTGAATTATTCGTCATGAAATTTACTTGAAAACAGCTTTCTTACATTTTTAAATAATGAATGTATTGCACGTAGTGATTAGTGATCACCAATGTCCAATACCAAAAACGATCCCGAGTGAATACAGTCTATCTATATTTGTAATTGTAGTATTAACTTATGAAAAATTATGTATTAAATTTTAAAACTTAATATATAAATTAAAACATTTTTTAATGACATTATAATTTCTAATTTCAAATGCTCATAAATAACACAATAATAGTATAAATAGTTTGAATAGAAAATGATAAAATAAAAATTTGGTAAAAATTTGGTAAAAATTACATGGATCTACGGTCATTCGTTTTTTATTTAGAACAAAATAAGAAAAATCGTTACATAAGAAATCGAGGAAATATCAAATGTTGTAAAAATATAAATTTCAAACGCTCATAAAAATTTAATATGACTTTCTTGTAGTCATTTTTTTTTTCCATACACTCCAATAATCTATTTTATTAAAATATACTACATAAGACTAGTTAAACGCTATAATTAATTTTAATAGTAAAAAAAGGTGGGTAAGCGGATGTCGCTCTGCTGTACAGTAAGTTACAATTGGTTCACTGTAATGGATGGTGTTAAATTTAATTTGACTTTCTTGTAGACATTTTTTTTTTGATAAAGGTAGACAAACTTATGGATAAACTTTTATTACATTTTCAAATCATAGATTTAACAAGGAAAAATTTTTATGGAGTATCAACTCGAAATAATTTGCTAATTTTCGTGATTTTTCCGTATTTTGTCAAGAATTGAACTTTAAATACTACAATTATCAATTTTATAATTAAACGTAAGAACTAATAACATTATCTAGACGAAAAAAAGTAATAACACCGCGATTATTTATATTTAGTACTAAAAATACTGATAATTTAAAAGATAAAAAAAATTAAAAATGAATAATCAAGAAATTGATAAGCCCAATTTGTTTTTAATAACAATTTAATAAGAGTAGTTCTGTGTATATTATATTTTTTTCACAAAATATGACCGCTATATTTTTCGATTAAAATTAGTTTTTAATGGACACTGGACAGACATTATAGTTGTATATAAATCAAACATTCTGAACAAATTATTTGGTTATAATAGTTATTTTAAGATTTTGAATTTTCGAATAAAATGTTAATGTGTCAAACATATTTTTGGAAAACATAAGTTTCGTATATAACTGCGAGTATAATATTGAGTATTACACTATTATCTGATCAAAAAAATATTTGAGAAATAACCTTTTTCGTTTATATTATATGGGCTTTAATTGATTATCATTAGGGCGCGGATTTGTATGCATTTTCATATTTATTCTGGTTGATCGTATGATATGCTAAGTGAGCACAAAATTTGTTTCATGACATGACGATTTAAAAAATGAAACTTTTTAGGGCATATTTTTCTATTTTAAGGGCTTATTTTACAATTCTAATAGCATATTTAATCTTTTAGTGCATACTTCGATGTTTTTTAGATATTTTTAAAATATATAGTATTCAAATATAAGCAAAAAATATCATATTTTTATAGTTTCGATTAGGTAATATCAAAATAGATTAATAGGTATACTTCTAGATATAAACGGTTTTCCTAAATATGACCTTAGATCAGGGTAATAAAATACATGATAAGATAAAGATTTTAAAAATTAAAATTTGTTTTAGGATACATTGTTGATATAAATTAATAACTATTTTTTTCATTAAACAGAAATTATAGTTTTATATAAATCAAATATTCTTGACAAATTATTTGGTAATATTAGTTGTTTTAAGATTTTGAATTAAAGTAATTAATATATATTAAGTAGAACATTGTTTTAAATTTTCAATCTTTAGCTACAAAAGTTGAACATTTTAGAAATTTTCAACTACAAAATAATTATAAAATTTTGTCAACATTTTGTCAAAATTCGAACTTTAAATGCTTATAAAAAAAAATCGTGCGTAAGTATTTTTAATATTTTTCAACTGCTATTGTAACATTAAATATCAGGAGCATTAAATTTTCACGCTTTTTTACCCCAAGAAATAAAATTGTATTGACATTTATAGCAAAAAAACTAAAAAAATATTCAGCAATATTAGGGATTTATTAATACCCACAGCTATAATATGATATTAAATAATATCATGTAGAATAAATTATACATTTTGTATAATTTATAATAGGTAATGTAGGCATATAACAGGAAGCCTAGATCAGAGGTGAAAACAACAAGTTGTTTTACCTATTTTCACAATAATGCAATTCGACATTACTAGGGAAGTAATATTAGAATATATTATCTATCACGCCACTAGTACGTCATTGTTAGAACCCGCATAAATACGGGTAGAGCGCCTACCATTACTTAGAAGATAGTCAGCCCTCGTCGTAGGTCTAACAAGCTTACGACAGTGCTTATAATTATTGTGTATTTGAATTTGTAATAATAAAGTGTTAAATTATTATTATATTTAAAAAGTCTAAAAGTGTTTATAATTATCACCTATCTTTCTCAACCACGACTCAAGACAACGACGAACGTGCGACGTCGTTAAATAATTATTGTATTAGTGTTCAACGTGTCCTGCATGGCGATCACTACACAGGTGAACCGTATCCTACGCTGCGAGACGTTACCGATATTTGTATAAGTATACAATACAGTATACACAGTAATACATGATCAAACCATGACGATTTCTGATATTTTAAATCATAAAACATTAAATAGGTAGGGGAAAAATAACATTGATACCCAATAATAATTATTAAAAAATAATAATAAATTAAATGTCTTTAAAAATAAAATGCAAATAACGTGCTAAAAATTGGCGTAGAAAAGTTTGGAAAATTAAGAATGTGTGGGGCTGGAGAAATGTACATTTCTGGGACGTAGCAGAGCAAAATATATTGTAACTTTTCATACTGTTTCTCTTATAACATCAAACGTTTTTTGTACCCGGATATATAAAGTAAACATTTTTATCTAATCTTTAAATACACTTTGGTTGTTTTATCACTAGAAACGTAAATAGTTTCCTTTGTGTGTTTAATACTGCATTACTGCTCTAAAGTGACCTATAGTTGATTTTGGTATTATTATTCAAAATAATTATCGCATTGAGTCGACTAAAACTTAAAAAGAATCTTAACTTGTTTAAGTATTTATTTAGGTCAATCTAAAAAAAACTACGTTATCACCACGTTACATAAAAAAATTGAGAGTGTGTGAGCCCACCATAACAAGCTGGAGAAGTCAAACTCCTTTCATAAGTATTGGGGCCCGTGAAATTGTAAGTGAATAAATTAGGGGAGAGAGTGAGAAATATCAATACAATAAAAATAAAGGTGCTCGCCAGAGCCACTGTGCATTTTTATATAGACAGTTACAATCAAAATGCATATTTCTACCCGAAAATTAGGAAATCTGGATGTCAAAAATACAACAATGTACAGGAAAAAATAAACTAAATAATAATATATTTTTGTTTATTGAAAAGTTGCTAATGGTTATGAATTATGATTGTTGTAGTTTTAGTTGTTAATTTTGAAGAATTTTATCAAAATAAAAAGAGGAAATCAAACCTTGAAAATCATTCCACAAATGGTGTTATGAGAAAGTTATTTAAAAATGTCAATCTTATAAAAAGTTGTCAATAAATATAATAGAAATTAATAAATTAAAATTTTAATGAATCGGTTGATTTTTTTGATCTTATGAAAACATTTCAAGTATAAATTAATAAAATATAATATTCATACAAATAAATATACTTTTAATAAATCGGTTAATACTTATATAGTTATAAATGTAATATCTATTAAGCATGACATACTACAGGTATCTAGGATTTTAGCACTTTCGTACGATACGATTCTGGCACTTTCATACTATACAACTTTTTTTTCCTATCTCATTTTAGTCAAATTACTTTCAAAATGTATCATGTATACAAAATGCTAATATAAAATTTTCAAGTATCTACAGTCATACGTTTTTTAATTACAACAAAATAAGAAAATCGTTACATGAGAAATCGAGGGAATATCAAATGTTGTAAAAATATAAATTTCAAACGCTCATAAAAATTTAATGTAACTTTCTTGTAGACATTTTTTTTTTTGATAAAGGTAGACAAACTTATGGATAATCTTGTATTACATTTTCAAATCTTAGATTTAACGAGGAAAAATTTTTATGAAGTATCAACAAGAAATAATTTGCTAATATTCGTGATTTTTCCGTATTTTGTCAAGATTTGAATTTAAATGCTTATAAATAAAAACTGTGACTAAGGATTTTTAATATTTTTCAAATGTCATTGTAACAATATATTAGGAGCCTTGTATTAAATATTCAAGCTTTTTAAACTAAAAAATAAAATTGTATTGATATCTATAGAATACAAAACTGATATTGTTAGAGGTGAACTTGTAGCTAAACACGTAAGCAATACATCCAAAGATCAACATAAATCTAAAATTGATGGTAACGACCATGAAGATGTTGCAGAAGATTATAATGAAGGAGATCGATTTATGGGCAGAGACTTAATAGACAATAATTGGCCATTCAATCAATATCAGGCAGATTAATCAAATAAACCAAAAAACCAATAACGGCGTAACGCAGTGATTGATGCAACAATAATAGTAAAAAAGGTGGGTAAGTGGATGTCGCTCTGCTGTACAGTAGATTACAAGTGGGTCACTGTAATTAATGGTATTAAATTTGAATTCAATGATATAATATAACTGTATAAGAAAAACGATTCTGAGCGAAAACGGTCAGTCAACCTATGATATTATCAAGTATATATGATGATATTATTGTGAATAAAGTAAATTATATATAACCTCTTTACATGGATTTTTTTTTTAAATTTTCAATCCTTAGCTAATAAAATTGAAAATTTAAAAAATTTTTAACTACAGCTATTGAAACAATATATCAGGGCCTTGCATTAAATTGTCACGTTTTTTACCCAACAAGTAAAATTTAATTGGTATTTATAGAAAAAAAAAAACTAAAAAAATTGAAAACTATCAATGTCCGTAAACCGCACAAAAAGAGTCAAAATATTTTCAAAATTGCATGGTGTATAGAAAATATATGAATAACAACAAAATGGCAAAGTCGTAACATAAAAAATCGAGTGAATATCAAATGTTGTAAAAATATGAATTTCAAACAGTCATAAAAATTTAATTTGACTTTCTTGTAGACATTTTTTTTTTTTTGATAAAGGTAGACAAACTTATGGATAAACTTTTATTACATTTTCAAATCGTAGATTTAACAAGGAAAAATTTTTATGGAGTATCAACTCGAAATAATTTGCTAATTTTCGTGATTTTTCCGTATTTTGTCAAGATTTGAACTTTAAATGCTTATAAATAAAGCCCGTGACTGAGGATTTTTAATTTTTTTCATCCGCCTTTGAAACAATAACCTAGAAGCCTTCTATTAAATCTTCAAGCTTTTTTAAACAACAAATAAAACTATATTGATATTTATAGAAAAAAACCTAAAGAAAAGTTTGGTTAGTGGATGTCGTTCTGCTGTATAGTAGGTTACGAGTGGATCAATGTATAATGGATTGTATTAAACTTGAATTCAATGATATTATAATATCATTGTATAAGAAAAACGATTCACAGCGGAGACAGTTTTTCAGACTTGTATGTTGAATTAATATTATAATATTAATTATATTTTTATTCGTTGCTATGGTGATAAGCAATGCGTTAGAAACTCATTTTCAGCGGTTTTTTGCAATTTTTCGGTAGTTTTTTCCGTGGCATTAAATAACTATTTAGAATATCGAAATAAAGACCTCTCTAAAGTACCATCTTGATCCAATTTGCTAAAATATAAGGTACTATAATATGTTGAAATCAAAGCACTCCTTCTGGTAGAAATTTTATATATAGGATAAAAAAAAAATATACACCATTGTAAAACCATTAGCTTCCTCGTCCCGCCCAAAATCTATAAAAGCTTAAAACAGTTTTATTTTCAAGATATTGTTATAATGTTATTAAGTTTAAGATTAAAATATTGGCGAATCGAGTTCAATGTAGCTAGTAGAATTTTTCCTTTTGTTGATAAAAAAAAAGATCATATTTGGATGAATCTATAGGATGAGTGCATTGATCCTGTAGAGTGTAGAGTGTACCTATTTTTGATTTAATATTATAATAAGAATTTTTAATTTTCCTGAATTATTTCATGAAATATGCCGGTAATAATATAATACCTAATATATAACCATTAACATAGAAATTCGTTAACTTTGGTTGAAAAGTCATTCATTATCGATATTTTAAATTCAGAATCTTGAAATAAATAATTTAACTTTAATAAACCGTAAGCCGGCGCATTGTATAGGCAATTTCGGTACACGATCTTTAATTTATCCGGCGGTAACCTCTTCGCTGTTATCGGTAAATGATTAAGCATAGACGAGTAGTTCATTACCACGTAAACTACGAGCAATATCTATTAACGTTTAAAAGTGAACAAAGGCTGCATATTCGAGCATTTTTAATCGCACAAGTGCAAAAGTACGGATTGACTGTCTGTTTTACAGCTATACCATAGTGGAATATTATCATAATGAATCTATTATCCAGTTATGCCTGATCCAGTCGTCATTTTACTATTATTAAAAAGACAAATATTAGAATCGACAAAGAACGAAACCGATTAATATTGTTATAAACGATTGTTTTTTATTTGTGTGTTCGGTTATGCTCTGGGGAGGGGGATGCGATAAACGAGTCATACACAAAAAACAAAAACACTGCTATAAAACATTTATTGACAATCTTAATAGTATTATTCTATTATTATCAAAATTAATCGAATACGCGTCAATATTTTTGGCCGAAAAATATACAAACTCTATATTATGATAATAATTAAAAACTATTTAGTTATATTTGATAGCAAGTGATATATATTATACTTACTTGTAACGTACCGCATGAGAAGGAATCATAAAAATATTTTAAAGTCATTGCAGGGGGCTATGCCTATTTTTATCAAAAAAAATGATTTTTATTGCTTCGAGACAAGTGTTCATTATTAATTCTGAATTTGTATCATATAATTTTCAGTTTCAATTTAACAGTCATTTTTTCAACATTTGTAAGGTTTTTGACGTTTTTTAAAAATCCTACTTTCGCACCCACTAGACAAGTCTGGTTGACACTGACTGTTGTCATGAATCACACCATAAATAAAAAAATAAAAACTGTGACTAAGGATTTTTAATATTTTTCAAATATCATTGTAACAATATAGTAGGAGACTTGTATTAAATTGTCAAGCTTTTAAAACCAAAATATAACATTTTATTGATATTTTTATAAAAAAAAAAAATAAGAAAAATAGAATCTGAAAATGTCCGTAAACAGCTCGAAATAAGTCAAAATTTTTGGAAAATGTTATGGTGTATAGAAACTACTAATATTAACATTCAGTCGACATTTCATGTACCTACGCTCATTTGTTTTAGAGTTACACCAAACACCAAAATCGTTTTTCTCGAAAACAGATTTTGCGTAAAAATTCCCGTTTTTCCTTAACTTTTCTTTTGTTATTCACGCCGTTTTTGAAAATACTGGGAAATTTTTCTTTTTGACCACCCAAAGTACTAACTAGATTCATTTTCCTATCAGATAAGTTACTGTTGAAGATAATCCAAGCACTTTTACTGTCCCAAAATGTGATGACCGACAAAAAAAATTAAAAATTAAAAAAGAAAAAGGAAACACACATCATTGTAAAATCAATACATTCATCGTTCCACTCAGAATCTAAAATATATCGTGTTTCAAGCATGTTTAGTGTGTTGTAATTAGGTACGTTAAAAAAAAATAAACAAAATATAATATATTATTATTTATAAGTAGTCACTCATAATCACTTTTTTTTATATTAGTTAGGTAATATATTAGTTATAATTAGGTATTATTTTTATAGAAACAAATAACATAATATTATATAAATTCTAATACACACGTAGGTAATACGCAAAAATAAATAATTATAATTGATTAAACCTCGTCATTCATCAGAAAACTGTAAAGGATATATTCAATGTGATTACCATATACCTACAATGATATTAATCATTGAATACGAAAAACATGCAGAAGAAGACATAAAGATAGGAACATAATATAATTTAGAAATATATTTCTATATAGATATTTTATTGTATATTTTTATGTTTATATTGACATAGTAAATTCGTAATTTGATTTTCTACTAGTAATAGAATACCTATACGGTAGGATGAACTATTTTTTTCCAAGAACAATTTCCATATTATATCATGTATTATTTTATTAATATTTGTAACTATTTAATATTTACACAATGATATTTTAAGTTTAAATAGACATATTTAAATATAGTATTATATTAAAATCATAAATTTACAGCAATAGATATTGAAAATACATAGGCACAATTTTTTTTTTTTAAGCATTTAAAGTTCAAATGTTGACAATATTTATCAATTTTATTTAATAATAATTTTGTAGTTATATTATATATTATAATATTATATGTACCATCCGGCGTTACTTGTTACATGCCCAATTAATGAAAATATTAAGCCCCTTCAGTGTAATGATTTTGTATATGATTTTTCTCTAGGTAATTATAATGTCATTAAGTCACATTTAGCATCCGTTGATTGGCCAGTCGTATTCAAAGACCAAAATATAAACAGTGCTCACAAAAACAATTTCCATATTATATCATGTATTATTTTATATTTATTATAATGTTTGTACTTATTTAATATTTACAGAATGATATTTTTAGCAGTAGTGGAACATTTTAAGTTTAAAAAGTCATATTTAAATATAGTGTAATATTATAATCA
This sequence comes from Sitobion miscanthi, assembly GCA_008086715.1. NCBI lineage: Eukaryota > Metazoa > Arthropoda > Insecta > Hemiptera > Aphididae > Sitobion > Sitobion miscanthi. Next base: position 29,648 of record SSSL01000118.1, read on the forward strand.
TAAATTTACAGCAAGGGATCATTTTTAAAAGTTGGTTATCTGTATCGAATACTAATAAATAATAAATAAACAATGGACAACAACGAAAACCCAATTGGTAAGTGATAAATTAACCGATGAAATTTAAATTACTAATTTGTTATTACAGTAATTTGTTTTACTTTTATCAATATGATAGTTCAAATTATTTTTTACATTGAATATTAAAATGTCATTGTCGAGTGTATAATATAATAATATACGTAAAATTTTCCAAGTTGCCACGAATAATCGTTATTTTTCGTCTTGATATCTAATTTCGAAGAACTTTAGAAACTAAATATCTATATAAAAAACAATTTTGCATATGTATATATATATTTAATGTTTGGGTTTCAGTAATAAACACTTATGATTTATGAAGAACGTTGTATTAAATTTCAAGTCTTAGTTACCTATACAAATTTAATACCTAATATATTAATCTCTATAACTACAAAATGATGTACACATTTTTTGTGAGGGCACATTAATTTATTATTCTAAACAATTTTTTGCTAAAAATATATAGATTATCTAGGTCATATTTATTTTGAAATTATGTCAATACATATAAAAAAACATATAGATTATATGAAACTAGAAATCTTCTTCTAAAAATAACAAGTAAAAAAATAATCAGTTTTGGCTATTGTAATTACAAGATTATGAAATGTACCTATAATGGAATAGGTACAACATTTCATATGAATAACTATCATACAATTTGTAACAATATTATTATTTTTCTTATAATTATTTTGTCAATGTTATTTTATTTTAATGTAAGTTTTGATTTGATTTTGTGTTAGAGAATAATCTAATAATGTATTAAATATAAAAAACTACACAAAACTACACGAGTATTGCGAAATGTTTATTTTTTATTTAATTATTACAATAAAAACATTTAAAAAAATAAAAAAAAATACATATGTATAATAAACGTAAACTTAAATAAATTAAATTGAATTAAAATTATTTCTAATAAAAATAAAAAAGAAAGAATTACTGCGGTAATATTAAAACGATTTCAGTGCAATTTTTTTCATTCAAATTATTATGCGTTCAAAAAAAAAAAAAAAATATTAAAAAATCAACTTTTCATATATTATTTTCGCTTTTCCTGCTGTCATACAGTCATAGAAACGGGACGGTTTGTCATTACGCCATGTATCCTTAATCATATCGGCGGCCTTCTCAGCTATCATTATGACCGGCGCGTTGGTGTTGGCGGCGACCAGCGTTGGCATGATGGACGCGTCCACCACCCGGAGCCCATAGACGCCGTACACTTGGAGCTTTGGGTCCACCACGGCGGTCTTGTCACCCTCGGGACCCATTTTGGCGGTACCCGCTGGGTTGTACGTGGACACGGTGTAGTGCCGAATCATGCACTCCCAGTAGTCGTCCGAGTGCCGTGGAACCGTCTGACAACCCGGGAACGGTACGTCGTGCAGACGGCTGTCGAACTTGCGGAGAGACGCGGTCTGGGCCATTTCCAACACAAAATTGACGCCCCTCACCAGCGTGTCAACGTCCTCTCGGGCCGTCAGGTAGTTGGGCGAAATCTTGGGAGAATCGAACGGGTTGGCGCTCCGCAGCAGTATTTCGCCACGGCTCTTGGGCTTCAACAATATCTGCAAATATACAATAATATGAAATGTTGATTATCTCCACAGTCATCGGCGACGGGTGGGAAAGTGTCGGGGCTTAGTATATACCTACTATTATTACCTATCGGACTCTGAATATTCTCAATTCACATTTAGACCACTAACATAGTAAAACCGGTGAACTTATTTCCAGCTACAATTCAAATCTATGAAGTTATTATTTTATTTTTCAAATATCTAAAAAATTACATTTCTTGAACAGCACCAAGTACTAATAAATATTAAAAACAATCTGTGCAATGAATAATACGTGAAACATTTAATGCAAAACAAAAAATACCTAAGTACCTAGCATAAGCCATTATCGATATATGAAATATTTAAATATGAGGAATATGTTTTGATGAAGCACTTGTGTGTATAAAGTATAAACCCTATTATAGTTATTGAGTCAACTACGATATACTTTATGCAATTTTTATCTGATATTTTTGTTTTTCATATTTGTTTAATACATTATACTTACAGGTAGAGCGGACCAAACGTCTTTGTGAAGAATCGATTTATACATCGAATCATAAAAAAAATCTTTCAGCCCATGAGCTTTCCAAGTGTTGTTCCACCAAGACCAGTGATGGTGGAACCAGACACTAAGTTCAACCCGATGTCTGGTTGCTCTACTGACAGATTGCCGCATTTCGAATTAATGAACGCCATTCCTTCAACACCGGCCATGATCGTTAGTAGCCCTTTGCGCGCCGTCGCATAGCTGAATGCCGTATCGACGTTTTGCACTCTGTTATGCGTTAGTGAAACCTGTACAACAAACGAAAGAGCATGTAGTTATATTATAATTCACTGCAGTGGGTATGTCATTACAATAGTTTCATAACATACAAATAAAATAACTTTTTATTAATAAAGTATCACCTCTCGGTTAGTCAAAAACGTCAGTCCACCGAGTCCGATATGATCTTGAAGATTTTTTCCGACGTCTAGACTAGAAATAATGGGTATGCCCATTTCTACTAGATGACTTTCAGGACCTATGCCGGAGAGCATGAGCAACTGTGGAGAATTTATAGGGCCCGCTGACAGCAACACTTCTTTTTCCACTCGAACGTAGTACCTGGTGTTATTTTTTATCAGTTCGACACCGATCGCGATTTTCGTTACAGGATCTATGACAACTCGTGTGACAAGCGTATTAAGTGTCACGTGCAGATTTCTTCGCATCCTGGCTGGTTTCAGGAATGCCTTTGCCGTACTGCACCTCGAACCATTTCTGATGGTACCCTGTGGTACCATAAAACCCGTTTGTCGTTTGCCATTAATGTCGTGTACATCGTAGCCCATTTCTCTCCCGGCCGCCATGAACGCTTCAGCTAGTGGGGTGTTGGCCGGCGCTTCCGACACCGTGAGATAGCCGCCAGCCGAATGGTACGGAGTACGCGCTAAGGACGAATCTTTGTTGTCCTCAGATTTTTTGAAATATTGGAGCACGTCATTGTACCCCCAACCTGAATTACCTTGTTCCAACCAGTTTTCAAAGTCAATTGGGTTTCCACGCGCATACAACATATTATTTAATACGCTGGACCCTCCTAAAACTTTGCCCCGAGACCACCTACACCTTTTTTCATTCATAGCTGAAATATAAAATAATAAATTAAATTAATTACGTAATACACAATATTTAAATATGTTCCTATATATGTATGTATGTATGTATGCATACATGTAGATTACATTTACCTACTATATTATCATGTCTATAGGAATATCTTGTATGAATTGGTACATTATGTGAAATGTATAATTAATGTCCACAAATGTCCGTCTATATTTCTTTATAGTAGGTATAGGTACTAAAGTATTACTCACCCAAACACGCTGTATCTTGAGACTCAGTTATATATTGCCAATCAATATCGGATAGTTGCTGGTGGACAGTCAACAAAGGCACGCCCGATAGTATAGTTTCGTGTCCTCCAGCTTCTATTACTAGTACACTCCAATGTTCGACTTCTGTCAGTCTATTAGCCAGCACCGCACCTGAGTAATTGTTGTATTTTTAGTTCATATTAAGTGTGTTTATTTAACTTTGAAAAAATTATCGACATGATATCGTGATAAAAAATATTACGAAAGTATACAACGCATGTATTATACTATTATAATTTTATAAGGCAACGATATAATAATATGTATTATTTTTACCTGCTGATCCACCGCCGACAATAATGAAATCGTATTTGCTGAGTATTGAATCCCCAGACAAGTCTATGATCCCCGTTGAAGTTTCATCGAACAGATCGCCGTCGTAATAATACATCATAGTTGCAAATAAAACGGCAAGGAAAGACATTTTCCTTCTAACTTGTGGTACAATTATCGCATCGATCTCTAACATTTTTTTTTATGTTCACGCCACTGAAATAGTGTAATAACGCAAGCACAAAATTAACACTCGCCTTGTCTCGATTGATAATTGTGTTATTTGCACGTTACGCTAAGAGGCTTCACTTTTATATGACCTAAGGGCTGTATAAAAATATGTTAAATTAGGTTATCACATTATGATATTCAATGCATTTATTTACATTTTAAAACAATCGATCGCAACTTGGTTATTACAAGATATAAAAAAAGTAACGTCCAATCACAATACGATACGACACTCTGCATTGCAGCCGCGAATCCGGCTTTAGGTTTTGATATTTTACAAATATAAGTACTTTACTTAGTACAATTCCTAAGTAAAGTAGTTATTGGTAGATAAGATAATAAAAACAAATTTTTAAATAGGTAAGTACTTATATTATATTTATAAATTCTTACCGATCATTTCAAACTGTCGGTCTACAGATCAAAGTTAAGATAAATTATATTGAATATAAAATTCAATACTATGGATAATAATTCTTATATGATATAACCTTTTATCGTAATATGTATTTTTAAGAAGCATAATAGTATTATACTTATAATATACCTAATTAATATTTTTTTCTCGGCCGATTTTGATTGAAATGCCCATGAAAAAAAATGTGTATATGTTGTGAGAATCTGGAGTTTTTGGTGCCAGAAACTACCCCCGAGCGAGGGGGAACACCTCTTAAATTGTAAACAGCTCAAAACAAGTCAAAATATTTTCAAAATTGTATGGTGTATAGAAAATGGCAATGCCAATTATAAACAACCAGTGAATGTTTCATGCGTCTATGGTAATTTTTTTTAGAGTTGTTCCACTAGAAACCGAAAATGAATTCATCGAAAACCATTTCTGCGTAAAAATGCCCGCTTTTCTTTCATTTTAATTTGGTTTTTCCCTGCGCTTTTGAAACCTATTAGGAATTTTCATCCCCAAAGTACCAACTAGATTCACTTTCCTATCAGAAAAGATACCGCTGAAGGAAATCCAAGCATTTTTACTGTCCTAAAAAGAGGTGACAGACACAACAAAAATAAATTAACTAAAAAAATAAAAAAAAAATAAAAATACATATTATTGTAAAATCAATACATCCATCGTTTTGCTTAGAATATAAAACGTATTAATGATCAATTTTAAAATTGTAAATCTTAAAATACTCATAACTCGCTTTAAAAATAAAATGTAAAAAAAATGTAATATAATTTTTAAACCGACAGAGGTACACGCGATCTGCCGAACGTAAAATTTGTGATATCACGCACTTGTAAAACGGAGACAACACATACGGGTGTGTGACCAAATCTTTTTTACCTTACACACTTAATTGAAAAACATTGTTCACCAAAATATGTGATTTTAATTTTTAAGTGCTTATTTTAAAAGTGTTTGAAAACATTTGATGAAATAAGGTACCGTTTAAAAGTCATTGCAATTTGATTGTAAATTGTACAATATACGATTACGGCTCGATTAACAGGACGTCACACCGGCGCATTAGTTTTTTTCCGTCTTACAAATGTAGGTACACCGTAGCAAAAACGGTTTCGCGTGCGACAACTTTACTCCCTTGTATACTTCAATTTTTAATAATTAAATGAATCCAATGTTATCACCTGATAACTTTAAATGTATTTATGTTATACAAAAATAAAAAGTGTTTAAAAATGTTAATAATTTTTTAAATAATAAAATAATGTGATTAAACATTTTCAAATTCAGCATACTGAAACAAGTATTCGTAGAAAACACGTTTTTGCCGTATATTTGGATTGTGCACGATATACGAAAGAGCTCAGGACATTTCTACGGTTGTACGAGTAGCCATTACAATTATTTATTTGTTACAAAACATTTGCCGGACCACTACAATAGCAGGTAGTTCTCTCTTTTATTACAATAACGATAACATATGGTCCAGAACCAAAAATGCACGTACCAACTATTTATAATGAAATTATTTTATCATTGCAGAGGGTCGTAAAATACCTCGTAGCATATTCTGCTGAAGTAAAACTATAATGTAAACTCATATTCTCCTTGCAGCATCGGACAGTGAATAATCGAGACGCCGACCATGCCCCGGACCGGAAGTGGCCGATAGACGCAGCAAGCAAACCATACAAATACTTTTAGAAGTAAATATCACATTTTATTTTTGTTATTGAAATGAAATAAATTGTATACTGAACGTATACTGAGGTACCTACTATGGATGGTCGCAGAGGTGTAGCCGTTGGGGTTAATGGGGCTGTATACGTTATAATATAAAATGTAATAGGTAGAACACGTTATTATAGGTTATAATGTAATATAATATAGGTCTTGGGTTTATATGTAAATTTATATTTTTACTGAAATTAAATAATTATATCTTGGCAAGTGGAAAATTCGTTTCAAATGATTTGTAATATAATGACTAATTAGAAACGAACACACGGACCTCAGTGGAGTATTATAATATAATATTAATATTTTGTTTTAACGTCATAATCGTTTGACGATTGAGACCTTTATATACCAAATTGTAATAAGGCAAAATCGATGAGGTCTTAGAACGAACGGAAGTAAAACGATAATCGTATTAAATAACGATTAAAATTAAGATACTGAGGACCATTAGCTTGGAATGTATGCATGATCCACAAGGGCAAAGCGTTATAGGTTTTAGCAAGAGTCACTAAAATACAATTGATAAAATTGACAAAATACACTTGAATATTGCGTGTAGAGCGGGTAGGTAGTAACAGAAAAAAATATAAAATCGATGTCAATTCAATATTATTGATTTTTCTTATGTTGTTTAAACATTAAAGTTAAAATATTACAAATAATAATAATAATAATAATTATATGATCTATTAGGTGTAATAATAATAATCCAAACTATTAAAATTGTACGATTTGGCCTGACAGTGTTACAATTGAGTACCCATTTTATGAGTGATTGTGTTTTAGAGTGATCTGTGCCACGTGCAATTAAATTATATTTCGTTTTAAATTATAGTTAACAAAATAGAAATTAATGACACGTTTTGAAAACACGCATGATAATGAAAATGTGTTTATTTTCATTATATTATGTAGGTATTTAAGAAGCAAACAAATAGTATAAAATGTAAAGTGGGTTCGAGTTAATATGTTGATTTAAAGGAAGATTGACAATAAAATACGACGATAAACCACTAGTCACCCCTGCGAGTCGGAAAATGTTTAATGTAAATCGATAATAATAATAATAATAATAATAAAACAATAATAATTCATGATATAAAAAACAACCAAAAAAATATTTAAAAGTATCAAATAAATTTACTTATATTATATAGTATATACTCACACGTATTAGCGGTAGGTACAGCGCTACAGCTACAATTTAATGGTTGGAATCTGTGTGAATTGGCTATAGTGTTGCTGAGGCGAAATACAGTTGCAAACAAAAAGTGAATTGTCGTCTGGCGATTCCCAAAATGTAACGATGGCCGTAATTGATCACTCGCGCTATCTGTGCCGTATTGACCAACTTCGTCAATCGGGAAATGTATCGTTTCCGCCAAAATTTGAATTCACGGTATCCGCCAATATCTCTGCTATGATAAAATTATTAAAATACATTCTACTTTTTTGTTTACATTTTTTTATTTTTCCGTATTACCTACCACGTGTGTATTAGAATTTATATAATATTCTGTAAATTGTTTCTTTAAAAATAATACCTAATAATAACTATAGTACGTAACTAATATGAAATAGCGACCATAGGTGCCTACTTATAAATAATAATATATAATATTTCGTCATAGATTCTATTGATATAATAATACTAATAATACTCATAATAATAATAATGTCATACCATAAGTGACCTGTACATAAATATAGTATTATATATATTATTTTTAATATATATGTTATATTAGTTGAAAAATCAAAAAAATTAATAATTAATCCATAGATTTCGTAATACATAATAATTAGTTTCATTCTTTCTAAAATAATTTTAAAATTTCAACTAAATAAAATTAATATCTGCAATAAGCCTCAGATATTCATGGAATAGTACCTGCAACTTGCTATGTCTTGCTTTTTGTCACGATTGGCCATTTTCGGAGGAAATTTTGAATTTTCATGAATGTAAGTTTCTCATAAATAATGATTAGGTATATTGCTTAACCAAAATACCTGACTAATTCAATAACTTTTGTTCTAGTCAATAGTCTAAAATTTTTTTTCAATACATAGTTTATTGACACGTATATTATCACTTTTTTTTTAATAGAAAATATAAAATTTTTAAACAGATTTAAATTGTTTTTAAAATTTCAAAATAACCATTTTGTAAACCTTGTTTTTTGAACACTATTGATTTTAAAAACATTTATCTAAGTCAAGTGGTTAATGTTTTATGATTTTTCTAAAGTTTTAATTTTTTCGTAATCTACTAATTTTAATTTCAATTATTTACATACTTATATGTATAAATTATTGGAACTAGAAACGAACAAGTTTGTTATTTTTCCTTGAAAAAAGAATTCGTTCCAAGAATCCGTTCATTTTGGAACTCGATCCTACCAAACACTGTTGAATATGAAGTACGGATTAGAGTATTACTGCCTTTTAATTATTTAAAATATTGATTTGAACACTTATGAATTAGACGTGCACAAAATATTAAATTTTTAATGAATCTTAAAAAAGTAATGGAGTTTCTGTCTTGAGATTCTGTCCAGTTACGTACTTCTCACTTAGCTCGACTGTATGCGACTGTCTTATCACCCAACGCGGACGTGGTCTTTGGAATATGTTGACTCAGCTGCCTCGGTAAAGTAAACCATCGTGAGAATAGAGTTGGTCACACATTCGATATACCCTGAGTCATACATTTGTCTGATATATACGCATGCCTTATACACAAATAGATTACCATATATATATACTTCAGTATACATATACAACAGTATGCTTGGAAAAATACTTGCGTTATTTGATGGTCTGTTGACTGAATGTTACTAATAATTTAGCTTTTTTAATTCATAATAACTGATAAAGCTAAGTATAGTTATATAAGTTTTATAAGTATAGCTTACTATACTATTCACTATACACTAGAAAAAATATGGTTATTATCAGTCACTATACTATTAGTGACTGATTTTCAAGGTTTTTATAATCGTTATTTGTTATCATTAATAAGTTATTAGTTAATAGCTCTAGTGTCTAGACGTCTAGTACTAAGTAGATACTATGAATACAAATTCTAAATTACAATACTCAATAAGCTAAGTAACAACATAGAAACAATTCTGCATTCCATCAAATCAGGATAAAATAACAATTAGTAGAATTTTAAGCATAGTCAGTAAGTATAATGTAACTACGTTAAACTTAATATCGATACTACCAATAGTGCTTCGATTGTAAAATTTATATTTAAGGAATAAGTGAAGACAGAAAGGGGGTCAGTGAGTAGTGATCGTGTGACATGATTACCACTGACCACCAGTGGTAAAGCCAGATCGTGTGATTCGATTGCCACTGGACGTCAAAGTTTAATAAAAGTGCTTATTATAATATAAAGTTCGTTTATTTGTGTATGTCTGTGATCGTGTTTTATACGTCATAACTTAATACTACTATGTCTGTTAGATCCGGGAAACTCGGGCGGTAACCGAGGCGGACCTCTAGATCCTTCCTGTGTCCAGACCAGTACGGGCAATCAAACAGGGTATGATTGACCGTGTCGGACTTTCCGTCGCTGTGTAGCAGCGCGAGCTGACGGCCCTGTCCATCCGGTACAGATAGCGCTGTAAGCAACCGTGACCTGTCAGTGCCACGAGCGTCTAGAGACATCCCACGAGCAAATTCCTTATCAATTATAATATAATATTCCTTATCAAAATTAATAACCTAATAACAAAATGCCATTGATTTTCAATTTAAGACAGTGCCATAAAATTATAAATAATAATGTAAATGTTGTTTTCAAAATAATTATCGTAAAATAAAATATACAGTTGTTATAAAAATATTGTTTTTTAAATAATAATATTAATGCTGTTTTCAAAATAATTGTCATAAAATAAAATAAAAATCCAATGTTATGATATTCAAATTTTATATGATACTAGCTCTAAGAGAAACTCGGAAAGGGTTGGACTCGCTGAGAATGGGTACCGATTTTAGAGACAATGTCGTTGGAATTATAAAAGTCGCAAATGCTGTAAGACGAAAGTTTAGGAATTATGATAAGGATTAGTGATATGGGTTAGAGATAAGGCTTATGACTTTGGCGGGAATGTTTAAAAGTTTGAGCGTCCAGCGTTCGGTCACGAACGTTGTAAATTGATAGGCTGGATACGATCTCCAGGATCACCTCCCGTTTGTTCGCTGCTTTTGGTTGTTAAAAAGTGTAGAGTCGATAGATTTATTTGATTTTGTAGCTATCAGTCATATAATCAAATAGGTAGGCGATCCGACTACATGCGAAACGTAATCACCAGGTATGCAATCCACCTGCGGTGGATTGCGGACCCCGTTAGTTGCGTAGATAGGTGAATAATTGAAAAAAATGTTGAACCCTCTTGTTAGTTGTAAGTGAGTACCGATTTTGGAGAAACATTCGAAATCTAAATGTCGCACTTATATAGAAGGTGATTTTGTGATAAGAATTTCTGATATGGGCTGGCTCTTTGGCGGTGTCGTTTCGAAGGCGGGAAAGTTTCAGTGTCTAGAAATCTCCCATGGCCCATAAAAACCGGCAATTCAATGATGATACTATCCTCCATGTCCGGTGCTTTTTTGTATGTGTAAGAAAATGTTAATTCGACAACCTGCAAATTAGAGTGTCCAGCAAGTCAGTCATTACCTGTCTAACACAAAACAAAAATAAGCAATCCAATTGCGGCGGATAGAGTGGTATGTGCCGTCGCATGCCCGGTGCTATTTCTTATGTAAAAACTGTAAAGTCAAAAACCGTGTTGGAGTGTCTAGCATCATCAAGTCAAGTCAGTCATCTCAAGTCAAAATCGATTAGCTTCCAATGAGCCACCTAGTTAGGCAATCCGACTTCGTCGGACCGCGGAAAATGTGCTACAGCTTATCAGGTAGGCAATCCACCTGCGGTGGATTGCAGACCCGACTTCAAGCGGCTATAAGTGAAAACCCTATCACACAACTTACGAAATAATTTAGGAAAAATACAAACTATATACAATATACAAACAATTATAATATGTATTTATTGTATGATATATAACAATGAACATTTTGAGAAATGTGCAATTATAATTCCTAAAAAAAATAAAATATAGATACATAATATTATATTCACCAGTAAAATACATATAAACATGTACCTGAAGTGTATATATAATTATATAAAAAAAAAAATGTAAAAACCTCCATTTTTAAGTGTTAAGCAAGTCGGTCATCACCGTCTAAGACGAAACCAAAATGAGCAATTCGTCTACGACGGATAGAATGGTAGGTATGTGCCATCGCATGTCCAGTGCTTTTTCTTATGTAAAAAGTGTAAAGTCGAAAACCGTGTTGGAGTGTCTAGAGAGTCTGTCATATCAAGTCAAAATCTATTAACTTTCAAGTTAGCCACCTAACTCGTCTTCACTTCGTCGGACAGCGAACAATGTGCTGCAGCAAATCAGTCTAGGATGTCTAGCTACTATAAGTGAAGAGAAAAAATAGTATTTTTCAAAAACCCAATCATACAACATTCGAAATAATTTACGAAAAATAAAACAAATATGTATTTATTGTATGATATAATAACAATGACAATTTAAAGAAAATAATATGTGTTTAATTCCTAATAATTTAAATAACATATAGGTACATAATATAATATAATATACAGTCATATATTGTAATATTAACGTATATTATTTTATTATTTATGAAATTTAACGTGAAAAAAAATGCAAAAAATGTCGTGATAAGGGGAGGCCGTGTTGTAGAATGCGGCTCAGCCGGTAGCCGCCCGAAAAGCGCTACGACGGATTCGAACTCAGACCTACCCCTAACATCCTACGTTTGGGGAACCTACGCCTAACCTATCGAGCCACAGTTTGTGATGCCAATCGTGTATAAAACTTCAACAATTAAGCTGTGTGTCTACGGAGCGACGTAAACCAATATACAGTAGAATCCGCTTAATCGGGACACCACTTAAAGGGGACACCTGCTTAATGGGGACATAAATGATAGTCCCGAATGAAAGTATTGTATGTAAAATTCTTCGGTTAATCGGGACAGTCTGATTAATGGGGACAAATAGGTCACCGCCCGATGTGTCCCAATTAAGCGAATTTGACTGTATTCGGTATTATACATCGATGTAATTCTATGTATCTACACACTGTTTAAACTTTAATTGTCTTCTATTCACTTATCTGACCGTTATTATTATTATTACATTATTATGTATGCTTGAATAATACATTTACGTTAAGCAATATACCAGCTACGTTATTAAGGACCAAACAATATGTCTACAATCACATAATGCAATATTTATTGGATCAAAAACAATATATATCAACTGTGCACTTGTGCGTTGGAACGAAGACCGACTGAAATTTCGTGAACGCGAATTTTTAAGCGTACAAACCGCATTTCCACGGTTTTCAAAAGAAATGAACATAACAAATAGAGCACAAACGGCATTTGAAAAGACGAAACGAATCGGGAAACACTAAAAAATCAATAATAACGACCTACGCTGGCGTCGATTGCGATGGCTATGGACCGATATCGCGTACAAACCACGCGGCTTTTAAAACAAACGAACTATAGGTGAAATGAGAAAAAGTCGAAAAGGCGAAAAACAGCGTAAAAAGCGTAACATTTTTCGAAAACGTTTTAAAACCGACCGCCGCCGCCGCCGCGGCGAAGGTACGCGATTGGTCGCGCTATAGGGAATCGACGGGAACGGTCCGGCGGACTGGGGAAACGGAGCGGTGTTTAATTTAATTTAATATTTTTCCGCTATGAGATCTTCCATGATATCCTTATAGATCAGCTGTTTTTCCTACGATTTTATAGTATTAGAGATTTGATAAGACATTGTGATAATAAATATTATATTATAATTGATAAGGAATTTGCTCGTGGGCGTCTCTAGACGCTCTTGTCAGTGCCTGGGTCATGTAGTTTGTGAGAGGCATTTTTGACACGGTCTTCCCAAGCCACCTGCCTACGTCTGAGATTACTAGTCGCGTCCACGACGCCTTTGATGAGGCGTACTACCTTGTTTGCCACAATACATACCTAACTAAATTTTATAGGATAGTATTATTAAACAATTCAATTTTTATTTAACAATTATTTATTTATTAATTTTATTTAATTCTCATAATTAAATAAATATACACGGTACAGCTACCTATCTATATAAGTAATATCAAATAGTATGGAAAATATTATACAATTTTACTACCTATAAACTTAACTTAAATACATAAAGATATATTTATATTTATTAATAAATATTATATAGTATCTGTAGCAGTATATGTATGCTACATTAAATTATTAATTACTAAAATAAGCAAGTATAGCTATTTGATTACCTTGACCAATTAACTCACCTGACAACTGCAATATCGCAGAGTATACTGTTTACTTTTTATGGGTACCTATATATCTTATTTTTTTTTTCATGTGATTTTTCGTATGTATGTAACTTACAACAACTTACTTCTGTTTGGAAATTATTATTTTTGTAATTATTATTAATATTACTGTATTTAAGATAAAAAAAAACATAATATAACTATACGATATTTATATATTTATACTTATGCTGATTAAACTCCATCTACATAGAAAAAACAATTACAACAGCAAATCATAATAAATGTTACACATCAGAATACTAACTTAAAATAACATAATAATTAATATAGATAATATTTAAAATAAAAAATACACAAAAATAAACCATATTATATTGGAAAAATAATTAATTAAATAATATTCTTATTCTAAATAATAATGTATAAAATACAATGTAGATATGTTATTTTCAAACATTCGTAAGTACAACTAATTAAATCTATGAAAATAATAAAATGTCATATAATACGAAATTAATATTATATTATGTACACGGCGTTTTTAAATAAAATAAATATTATCATACACCCAACAAAACCTGGCAACCATCAATCATCATACTATTTAATGAATTATTCAATTGTGTTTCATCAACTGCCAGATCCAAATATTGTATGTTTTTATTCATGGTACTGTAATATGAATCCTCCGATAGACCTTGTGTATAAAAATACAATTCTAAAGATGAATCTTCATTGTTATTTTTAAATATTTTGAAAATTACTTTATAATATCCATTGTTGTATTTAATTTGAAAATCAATATCTTTCCTATATATGAACATAAATTGTAACGGTATATGATGTAGCTTAAAAAATAAAGTGCATGCATTAAAAATATAAAATGAAAATAAAGTATCATCATCTAAATCTATACTTAAGTCTAAATTATTTATTTTTTTTTTAATTTTATGAAATTGTTCGCGCACATATCTAATATGGTCTTCAAAAAAAATATTAAGAGAATCAGGGTTAAAGCTTAAATTATTATTACTCGTACTGAAATTATGAAAAATATTGTTTTTTTTTTTTAAAGTATTTGTTAGTAAATTTAATTTTTCTATTTGTTCATGTAAATAAACTTCATTCGGTTTATATTCACTCTCCAATACCAAGTATAATACTTTCGACCAATAATTATTCCCCAAAAGGGCATAATCATTTTCGCAATTTGAAAATGGAGATTTTCTTAGGATATTGTTTTTAAAAAATGCATGCCCAGAATCAGGATTACTGACGTACAATTCTTCATAATAATCCCGCATGGATCTCTCCACGTCTGATACCCCAATATGGACTAATTTCATTACAATGTAACATGGGAGATGTTTATAATAATACATTAAAGAACTCATCATTAATGAAAGCTTTTTAGATAGGTGATAATTTGAACACAATTTCGATCGCCGTTTTTCACATTCCCGGCATAAATACATTAAATTACATTTTGGTACCTTTTTATTGAATATTTTTGTTATTAATTTATTTAAAAATGAGTAATTGTCCAAAATTGGTCTACCACAACAAACGTTATACATTTTAAGGTGTTTCTAAAAATAATTTGCCTGTTGTTCGTCAAAGACCTATGGACACAAATAACGAATAGATCCAAAGTTATCCGTTATATTTTTAAATAACCGTTTCGATTTATATTGAATAAATGTGGACGATGGTGATTCGGGCAATGCTGCGTGTGATGATGTAAATGATGATTATAAGGAAGATATCATAAAACTTTTGAATGAAAATCTTGGAGTTTTATCATTTATATTATCCATCTGAAAACATAATCAAAAGTATTAAAATCGTACAATTTAACCATAGATAAAAAATAAAACAAAGTCGACCAACTAAAATCGACTTGTATCCCCCCCCCCTTTTTCTTAAGAACCATCCTTATGTCGGCTGCCGTGCTGAAACGTGTTTAAATATAAGTATAACTAAGTTGTCCAATAAAATTTAATATACTATCACGCATGTGGATTGAAAAAAATGTAAAAAATGAATAAGTCCACCAATATTACCTACATAGTAAAATCACTCCGTACGCATTTCGATCTCGGCCTAATTCAGATGTAGATAAAAACAATTTGACGTCCAAAATGCATTTTAAGTTACAAAATAACTTCCTAGTAGGATATGGTTATAACAACAAGGCGTAAAAGTCATATTTTGAATGGTTTTTCTACGTTAAATTCGTGTGAAATTTATTTACGTATACAATAACAAATAAAACATTAGTGAGTAAGTGGAAGTCGCTCTGCTGTACGGTAGGTTACAAGTGGGTCAATGTATAACGGATTGTATTAAACTTAAACTCAATGATATAATATCATTGCATAAGAAAAACGATTCTGAGCGAAGACGGGTTGTCAGTCTAGATTTTAGATTCTGAGCGGAGTGAGGAATCTAGTGGATTTACAATGGTAATATCATAATCTATTATGGAATTATCATAATCATTCCATCTATTTTATATTCATATTATGAACAATATATTTACATTTTAAATAGGTACATTTTTAAATATTTAATAGGTAACTGATTTACGCATTATAACTTGAAATAAAATAGGCCTCCGGGCGATTAGTGGCGTACTCTGTTGAGAAATTTCTGAACTTATGGATTGCCGTTCATTTTGGCATCCATTTTTTTACATTGTGAGATAGGGAAGTATCACCTTATCTTCTCTACATCGTGGTGCGTAAAATAGTGCGGCTTCACATTCGTAATTTCCGCCACCGGAAATGAGGCATTAGTTGGTACGTGTCAGGCAAGTCTGCTAATTTCAAGTCTAATTTTATGTTTTGACATTGTTCGTGCGCGATTATGTTGACAAAAAGTAGTATTATTTTCTTGTCGTGTGTTGGTAACAATGAATTCCTGAACCGACTACGGTTGTTTTTTCGTCGTTATCAACAAAACATTTATTATCAAATTGTATTTTCCGCTAGTTTAGTTAGTTTCAGTATGCAACAAGTACAATTTTATTATTGGTAAGTACACTAACAATTTCGCTTTCATGGTCTTGTCGTCCACTTAAGTTTCAGCGGAGTTAATTGGTTATTTTGCAGCTCCTGTATATTTCGCCTTCGAGGAGGAAATTCACTTTTATCGGTGGCAGATGTTTTTCTATATTGATTTTTGGCAAATATCGTTCGGACCATCACACATTCATGTTATTTATATACAATTTTTCAAGTTCTAGTCAGTCTTTTCTCAATTTGTCGACATTTGTGATTGCATTGTACATGTATAACTGGTCAATGTGTCGTTTGTGAACCGCGTTGTGATGTTAGCGGTGTTTGATGTGTGTGTGTGTGTGTGCGAAATCACACTTGTATATTTGTATTAAATAATACGACTTGCTCCACACACACCATAACCTCATTTGGGTAAGTGGTATACCACATATTTATCATTATTTAATCTATACACAATTTGTAACGCGTGACCATACTGGTCAATATTATTAGTATTATTTCTAAAGACCTTGTCTATTTTATTACATTTTTTCATGTAACAGTGTGACAACACCAGCTGGCTGATTGATGTATTTATTAGTTGTTTAAGGCTCATATTTTTATTATTATTAGCCGTAAAAGGCTCAGATTTATTATTATATTTATGTATCTCAGAGGCCGTGTGTCTTAACCGTCTAAAGCTCATTTTGTTATTATCATTGTCATCAGCCATCAGGTAGAATTATTTTAAATCACTAGTGCCTACTTTCGTTATGAAACAGAACTGCAATTATATTTTGTGATATTAAATGAATATAAGTATAAATATTTGAGGTTTTTTTTTAAATTTTTCAATAGGTATGGCGTGCATTTGTAAATTAAGTTGTAATAAATGTACTCTCGACGTTAGCGGCGGTACAAATATATTTTACTAATAACAACATATTATATCAAAACTGAAATTTCAAAGTGTACCTATGACTTAGTTTTATCAAATTTATTAGACAAACAGCGTGTGGTTTTTAGTATATACATAAGTAGGTACCTATATATTTATAAATGCTTATCATAATTTAAGCACACATTCGCTATATAACATAAAATAGCCTAACCAAGGACTATTGACCAACCAGCAAATATTATTACACATGGTATTGAATACAAATCATGACATGTTTGTTAATAATAATATATTATATTTTATACATCATATATTATATAGATGCAATTTCAAACATTCCAGTTAATATCACTCTATAAATATGTTCATTATTCAAAATATCATTAAGTCATTCTAATATTTTTATTTATTTTATCATTTTTATTAGTATCCATAATATACTTAAAATTGTATTCTCATTAGCCCAACTGCAGTATTTTTCGCGCATTGCTTATAAAAATATTTATGTATTATAAATTATAATAATATACACGCGACGATAGTAGGTAGGTATGTAGGTATATTATGTAAGTGAATAATGATATTAAGATATATTATATAACTAATAATTTTGTCTAATATTTTAATTTACCTAAATAGTAATTTTAGATTTAACTAACTTAACCACTTGACCACCTTATCAATTTTTAATATTCAGACATTTATTTACTATAATATGCATGTACCTACAGTACCTTCTGTGGCTACATCGTTTATCAAATATATATATACCGAGGCCGAGTAGGCAAAATTCTGTAAAATATAAGTTCAAACTCTTCGACGCATATATATATATATGCCTGTATATAGTAACAACGACGTTGTCCGCTCTCCAATCTCCGCCGCGGCACTCGACGGGAACGAAGTACGGCCGCAGGCAGTCAATAAATTTAACACATAAATAAGTCTTAAACGGGGAGGTCCGACGTCTTCAATAGGGGTAAAACTCGAATTTTGTAAAAAAATCGTAAAATGACGGAAAGAAAAAACGCGAAGAAAATTATTCCGAATTATCACGGCCGCCGGCATCGAAAACACGACCCCGGGTCAACCGCACCAACGCCTTACCTACCTACTGAGTTGAAAATTAGTGTCAAATCTATGACTCTTAAGCCGTTTCGCCTTCCCGGCGAATTCCGAACACGATTTCGACGACCGCCGATGGCGTCGTAAAGCGCGAACCGTACTAAAATCCTATGAATAAAAAAAAAACAAATTCAACACTTTTTAAATTAGCCTATCTTCTTCCCAGAGGTCTAATCTACACACAAACATTCATTTTTATCTATAATCTATACTATTATATAAAATTGTAAGGGGTTTTCTACGACCACGCTAACCGAGAAAACTACTTTTGTCAATAAAAAAAAAGTATCAACTTCATAAAAAATTAAAAACAATATATGTATATAATATAGGTACTATTGTTTTTAATTTTTTATGAACTTAATACTTTTTTTTTATTGACAAAAGTAGTACTAAAACCTTCAGCAGAGTGTCGGGTATAACAGTATTATTTATAATTTATACTGTGGTAATAGGTAAGCAACAAAATTAATAACTTTCACTATAAAGAAAAAATAAATTTTAAAAATAGCATAAATATAAAACAATTTTATAACTTAACGGTTTGTTATTAACTTAAAATAGCAAGTGGAAAAAAAGGTGGGCAAGTGAGTGTAACTCTGCTGTACAGTAGGTTACAAGTGGGTCACTGTAATGTATGGTGTTAAATTTCAATTCAATGATATAATATCATTGTATGAGAAAAACGATTCTGAGCGATGACGGTCGGTCAGCTTATGATATTACCATTGTAAATCCACTAGATTCCTCACTCCGCTCAGAATCTAAAATCTAGACTGACAACCCGTCTTCGCTCAGAATCGTTTTTCTTATGCAATGATATTATATCATTGAGTTTAAGTTTAATACAATCCGTTATACATTGACCCACTTGTAACCTACCGTACAGCAGAGCGACTTCCACTTACTCATTAATGTTTTATTTGTTATTGTATACGTAAATAAATTTCACACGAATTTAACGTAGAAAAACCATTCAAAATATGACTTTTACGCCTTGTTGTTATAACCATATCCTACTAGGAAGTTATTTTGTAACTTAAAATGCATTTTGGACGTCAAATTGTTTTTATCTACATCTGAATTAGGCCGAGATCGAAATGCGTACGGAGTGATTTTACTATGTAGGTAATATTGGTGGACTTATTCATTTTTTACATTTTTTTCAATCCACATGCGTGATAGTATATTAAATTTTATTGGACAACTTAGTTATACTTATATTTAAACACGTTTCAGCACGGCAGCCGACATAAGGATGGTTCTTAAGAAAAAGGGGGGGGGGATACAAGTCGATTTTAGTTGGTCGACTTTGTTTTATTTTTTATCTATGGTTAAATTGTACGATTTTAATACTTTTGATTATGTTTTCAGATGGATAATGTAAATGATAAAACTCCAGGATTTTCATTCAAAAGTTTTATGATATCTTCCTTATAATCATCATTTACATCATCACACGCAGCATTGCCCGAATCACCATCGTCCACATTTATTCAATATAAATCGAAACGGTTATTTAAAAATATAACGGATAACTTTGGATCTATTCGTTATTTGTGTCCATAGGTCTTTGACGAACAACAGGCAAATTATTTTTAGAAACACCTTAAAATGTATAACGTTTGTTGTGGTAGACCAATTTTGGACAATTACTCATTTTTAAATAAATTAAAAACAAAAATATTCAATAAAAAGGTACCAAAATGTAATTTAATGTATTTATGCCGGGAATGTGAAAAACGGCGATCGAAATTGTGTTCAAATTATCACCTATCTAAAAAGCTTTCATTAATGATGAGTTCTTTAATGTATTATTATAAACATCTCCCATGTTACATTGTAATGAAATTAGTCCATATTGGGGTATCAGACGTGGAGAGATCCATGCGGGATTATTATGAAGAATTGTACGTCAGTAATCCTGATTCTGGGCATGCATTTTTTAAAAACAATATCCTAAGAAAATCTCCATTTTCAAATTGCGAAAATGATTATGCCCTTTTGGGGAATAATTATTGGTCGAAAGTATTATACTTGGTATTGGAGAGTGAATATAAACCGAATGAAGTTTATTTACATGAACAAATAGAAAAATTAAATTTACTAACAAATACTTTAAAAAAAAAAAACAATATTTTTCATAATTTCAGTACGAGTAATAATAATTTAAGCTTTAACCCTGATTCTCTTAATATTTTTTTTGAAGACCATATTAGATATGTGCGCGAACAATTTCATAAAATTAAAAAAAAAATAGATAATTTAGACTTAAGTATAGATTTAGATGATGATACTTTATTTTCATTTTATATTTATAATGCATGCACTTTATTTTTTAAGCTACATCATATACCGTTACAATTTATGTTCATATATAGGAAAGATATTGATTTTCAAATTAAATACAACAATGGATATTATAAAGTAATTTTCAAAATATTTAAAAATAACAATGAAGATTCATCTTTAGATTTGTATTTTTATACACAAGGTCTATCGGAGGATTCATATTACAGTACCATGAATAAAAACATACAATATTTGGATCTGGCAGTTGATGAAACACAATTGAATAATTCATTAAATAGTATGATGATTGATGGTTGCCAGGTTTTGTTGGGTGTATGATAATATTTATTTTATTTAAAAACGCCGTGTACATAATATAATATTAATTTCGTATTATATGACATTTTATTATTTTCATAGATTTAATTAGTTGTACTTACGAATGTTTGAAAATAACATATCTACATTGTATTTTATACATTATTATTTAGAATAAGAATATTATTTAATTAATTATTTTTCCAATATAATATGGTTTATTTTTGTGTATTTTTTATTTTAAATATTATCTATATTAATTATTATGTTATTTTAAGTTAGTATTCTGATGTGTAACATTTATTATGATTTGCTGTTGTAATTGTTTTTTCTATGTAGATGGAGTTTAATCAGCATAAGTATAAATATATAAATATCGTATAGTTATATTATGTTTTTTTTATCTTAAATACAGTAATATTAATAATAATTACAAAAATAATAATTTCCAAACAGAAGTAAGTTGTTGTAAGTTACATACATACGAAAAATCACATGAAAAAAAAAATAAGATATATAGGTACCCATAAAAAGTAAACAGTATACTCTGTGATATTGCAGTTGTCAGGTGAGTTAATTGGTCAAGGTAATCAAATAGCTATACTTGCTTATTTTAGTAATTAATAATTTAATGTAGCATACATATACTGCTACAGATACTATATAATATTTATTAATAAATATAAATATATCTTTATGTATTTAAGTTAAGTTTATAGGTAGTAAAATTGTATAATATTTTCCATACTATTTGATATTACTTATATAGATAGGTAGCTGTACCGTGTATATTTATTTAATTATGAGAATTAAATAAAATTAATAAATAAATAATTGTTAAATAAAAATTGAATTGTTTAATAATACTATCCTATAAAATTTAGTTAGGTATGTATTGTGGCAAACAAGGTAGTACGCCTCATCAAAGGCGTCGTGGACGCGACTAGTAATCTCAGACGTAGGCAGGTGGCTTGGGAAGACCGTGTCAAAAATGCCTCTCACAAACTACATGACCCAGGCACTGACAAGAGCGTCTAGAGACGCCCACGAGCAAATTCCTTATCAATTATAATATAATATTTATTATCACAATGTCTTATCAAATCTCTAATACTATAAAATCGTAGGAAAAACAGCTGATCTATAAGGATATCATGGAAGATCTCATAGTGGAAAAATATTAAATTAAATTAAATTAAACACCGCTCCGTTTCCCCAGTCCGCCGGACCGTTCCCGTCGATTCCCTATAGCGCGACCAATCGCGTACCTTCGCCGCGGCGGCGGCGGCGGTCGGTTTTAAAACGTTTTCGAAAAATGTTACGCTTTTTACGCTGTTTTTCGCCTTTTCGACTTTTTCTCATTTCACCTATAGTTCGTTTGTTTTAAAAGCCGCGTGGTTTGTACGCGATATCGGTCCATAGCCATCGCAATCGACGCCAGCGTAGGTCGTTATTATTGATTTTTTAGTGTTTCCCGATTCGTTTCGTCTTTTCAAATGCCGTTTGTGCTCTATTTGTTATGTTCATTTCTTTTGAAAACCGTGGAAATGCGGTTTGTACGCTTAAAAATTCGCGTTCACGAAATTTCAGTCGGTCTTCGTTCCAACGCACAAGTGCACAGTTGATATATATTGTTTTTGATCCAATAAATATTGCATTATGTGATTGTAGACATATTGTTTGGTCCTTAATAACGTAGCTGGTATATTGCTTAACGTAAATGTATTATTCAAGCATACATAATAATGTAATAATAATAATAACGGTCAGATAAGTGAATAGAAGACAATTAAAGTTTAAACAGTGTGTAGATACATAGAATTACATCGATGTATAATACCGAATACAGTCAAATTCGCTTAATTGGGACACATCGGGCGGTGACCTATTTGTCCCCATTAATCAGACTGTCCCGATTAACCGAAGAATTTTACATACAATACTTTCATTCGGGACTATCATTTATGTCCCCATTAAGCAGGTGTCCCCTTTAAGTGGTGTCCCGATTAAGCGGATTCTACTGTATATTGGTTTACGTCGCTCCGTAGACACACAGCTTAATTGTTGAAGTTTTATACACGATTGGCATCACAAACTGTGGCTCGATAGGTTAGGCGTAGGTTCCCCAAACGTAGGATGTTAGGGGTAGGTCTGAGTTCGAATCCGTCGTAGCGCTTTTCGGGCGGCTACCGGCTGAGCCGCATTCTACAACACGGCCTCCCCTTATCACGACATTTTTTGCATTTTTTTTCACGTTAAATTTCATAAATAATAAAATAATATACGTTAATATTACAATATATGACTGTATATTATATTATATTATGTACCTATATGTTATTTAAATTATTAGGAATTAAACACATATTATTTTCTTTAAATTGTCATTGTTATTATATCATACAATAAATACATATTTGTTTTATTTTTCGTAAATTATTTCGAATGTTGTATGATTGGGTTTTTGAAAAATACTATTTTTTCTCTTCACTTATAGTAGCTAGACATCCTAGACTGATTTGCTGCAGCACATTGTTCGCTGTCCGACGAAGTGAAGACGAGTTAGGTGGCTAACTTGAAAGTTAATAGATTTTGACTTGATATGACAGACTCTCTAGACACTCCAACACGGTTTTCGACTTTACACTTTTTACATAAGAAAAAGCACTGGACATGCGATGGCACATACCTACCATTCTATCCGTCGTAGACGAATTGCTCATTTTGGTTTCGTCTTAGACGGTGATGACCGACTTGCTTAACACTTAAAAATGGAGGTTTTTACATTTTTTTTTTTATATAATTATATATACACTTCAGGTACATGTTTATATGTATTTTACTGGTGAATATAATATTATGTATCTATATTTTATTTTTTTTAGGAATTATAATTGCACATTTCTCAAAATGTTCATTGTTATATATCATACAATAAATACATATTATAATTGTTTGTATATTGTATATAGTTTGTATTTTTCCTAAATTATTTCGTAAGTTGTGTGATAGGGTTTTCACTTATAGCCGCTTGAAGTCGGGTCTGCAATCCACCGCAGGTGGATTGCCTACCTGATAAGCTGTAGCACATTTTCCGCGGTCCGACGAAGTCGGATTGCCTAACTAGGTGGCTCATTGGAAGCTAATCGATTTTGACTTGAGATGACTGACTTGACTTGATGATGCTAGACACTCCAACACGGTTTTTGACTTTACAGTTTTTACATAAGAAATAGCACCGGGCATGCGACGGCACATACCACTCTATCCGCCGCAATTGGATTGCTTATTTTTGTTTTGTGTTAGACAGGTAATGACTGACTTGCTGGACACTCTAATTTGCAGGTTGTCGAATTAACATTTTCTTACACATACAAAAAAGCACCGGACATGGAGGATAGTATCATCATTGAATTGCCGGTTTTTATGGGCCATGGGAGATTTCTAGACACTGAAACTTTCCCGCCTTCGAAACGACACCGCCAAAGAGCCAGCCCATATCAGAAATTCTTATCACAAAATCACCTTCTATATAAGTGCGACATTTAGATTTCGAATGTTTCTCCAAAATCGGTACTCACTTACAACTAACAAGAGGGTTCAACATTTTTTTCAATTATTCACCTATCTACGCAACTAACGGGGTCCGCAATCCACCGCAGGTGGATTGCATACCTGGTGATTACGTTTCGCATGTAGTCGGATCGCCTACCTATTTGATTATATGACTGATAGCTACAAAATCAAATAAATCTATCGACTCTACACTTTTTAACAACCAAAAGCAGCGAACAAACGGGAGGTGATCCTGGAGATCGTATCCAGCCTATCAATTTACAACGTTCGTGACCGAACGCTGGACGCTCAAACTTTTAAACATTCCCGCCAAAGTCATAAGCCTTATCTCTAACCCATATCACTAATCCTTATCATAATTCCTAAACTTTCGTCTTACAGCATTTGCGACTTTTATAATTCCAACGACATTGTCTCTAAAATCGGTACCCATTCTCAGCGAGTCCAACCCTTTCCGAGTTTCTCTTAGAGCTAGTATCATATAAAATTTGAATATCATAACATTGGATTTTTATTTTATTTTATGACAATTATTTTGAAAACAGCATTAATATTATTATTTAAAAAACAATATTTTTATAACAACTGTATATTTTATTTTACGATAATTATTTTGAAAACAACATTTACATTATTATTTATAATTTTATGGCACTGTCTTAAATTGAAAATCAATGGCATTTTGTTATTAGGTTATTAATTTTGATAAGGAATATTATATTATAATTGATAAGGAATTTGCTCGTGGGATGTCTCTAGACGCTCGTGGCACTGACAGGTCACGGTTGCTTACAGCGCTATCTGTACCGGATGGACAGGGCCGTCAGCTCGCGCTGCTACACAGCGACGGAAAGTCCGACACGGTCAATCATACCCTGTTTGATTGCCCGTACTGGTCTGGACACAGGAAGGATCTAGAGGTCCGCCTCGGTTACCGCCCGAGTTTCCCGGATCTAACAGACATAGTAGTATTAAGTTATGACGTATAAAACACGATCACAGACATACACAAATAAACGAACTTTATATTATAATAAGCACTTTTATTAAACTTTGACGTCCAGTGGCAATCGAATCACACGATCTGGCTTTACCACTGGTGGTCAGTGGTAATCATGTCACACGATCACTACTCACTGACCCCCTTTCTGTCTTCACTTATTCCTTAAATATAAATTTTACAATCGAAGCACTATTGGTAGTATCGATATTAAGTTTAACGTAGTTACATTATACTTACTGACTATGCTTAAAATTCTACTAATTGTTATTTTATCCTGATTTGATGGAATGCAGAATTGTTTCTATGTTGTTACTTAGCTTATTGAGTATTGTAATTTAGAATTTGTATTCATAGTATCTACTTAGTACTAGACGTCTAGACACTAGAGCTATTAACTAATAACTTATTAATGATAACAAATAACGATTATAAAAACCTTGAAAATCAGTCACTAATAGTATAGTGACTGATAATAACCATATTTTTTCTAGTGTATAGTGAATAGTATAGTAAGCTATACTTATAAAACTTATATAACTATACTTAGCTTTATCAGTTATTATGAATTAAAAAAGCTAAATTATTAGTAACATTCAGTCAACAGACCATCAAATAACGCAAGTATTTTTCCAAGCATACTGTTGTATATGTATACTGAAGTATATATATATGGTAATCTATTTGTGTATAAGGCATGCGTATATATCAGACAAATGTATGACTCAGGGTATATCGAATGTGTGACCAACTCTATTCTCACGATGGTTTACTTTACCGAGGCAGCTGAGTCAACATATTCCAAAGACCACGTCCGCGTTGGGTGATAAGACAGTCGCATACAGTCGAGCTAAGTGAGAAGTACGTAACTGGACAGAATCTCAAGACAGAAACTCCATTACTTTTTTAAGATTCATTAAAAATTTAATATTTTGTGCACGTCTAATTCATAAGTGTTCAAATCAATATTTTAAATAATTAAAAGGCAGTAATACTCTAATCCGTACTTCATATTCAACAGTGTTTGGTAGGATCGAGTTCCAAAATGAACGGATTCTTGGAACGAATTCTTTTTTCGAGGAAAAATAACAAACTTGTTCGTTTCTAGTTCCAATAATTTATACATATAAGTATGTAAATAATTGAAATTAAAATTAGTAGATTACGAAAAAATTAAAACTTTAGAAAAATCATAAAACATTAACCACTTGACTTAGATAAATGTTTTTAAAATCAATAGTGTTCAAAAAACAAGGTTTACAAAATGGTTATTTTGAAATTTTAAAAACAATTTAAATCTGTTTAAAAATTTTATATTTTCTATTAAAAAAAAAAGTGATAATATACGTGTCAATAAACTATGTATTGAAAAAAAAATTTAGACTATTGACTAGAACAAAAGTTATTGAATTAGTCAGGTATTTTGGTTAAGCAATATACCTAATCATTATTTATGAGAAACTTACATTCATGAAAATTCAAAATTTCCTCCGAAAATGGCCAATCGTGACAAAAAGCAAGACATAGCAAGTTGCAGGTACTATTCCATGAATATCTGAGGCTTATCTGCAGATATTAATTTTATTTAGTTGAAATTTTAAAATTATTTTAGAAAGAATGAAACTAATTATTATGTATTACGAAATCTATGGATTAATTATTAATTTTTTTGATTTTTCAACTAATATAACATATATATTAAAAATAATATATATAATACTATATTTATGTACAGGTCACTTATGGTATGACATTATTATTATTATGAGTATTATTAGTATTATTATATCAATAGAATCTATGACGAAATATTATATATTATTATTTATAAGTAGGCACCTATGGTCGCTATTTAATATTAGTTACGTACTATAGTTATTATTAGGTATTATTTTTAAAGAAACAATTTACAGAATATTATATAAATTCTAATACACACGTGGTAGGTAATACGGAAAAATAAAAAAATGTAAACAAAAAAGTAGAATGTATTTTAATAATTTTATCATAGCAGAGATATTGGCGGATACCGTGAATTCAAATTTTGGCGGAAACGATACATTTCCCGATTGACGAAGTTGGTCAATACGGCACAGATAGCGCGAGTGATCAATTACGGCCATCGTTACATTTTGGGAATCGCCAGACGACAATTCACTTTTTGTTTGCAACTGTATTTCGCCTCAGCAACACTATAGCCAATTCACACAGATTCCAACCATTAAATTGTAGCTGTAGCGCTGTACCTACCGCTAATACGTGTGAGTATATTACTATATAATATAAGTAAATTTATTTGATACTTTTAAATATTTTTTTGGTTGTTTTTTATATCATGAATTATTATTGTTTTATTATTATTATTATTATTATCGATTTACATTAAACATTTTCCGACTCGCAGGGGTGACTAGTGGTTTATCGTCGTATTTTATTGTCAATCTTCCTTTAAATCAACATATTAACTCGAACCCACTTTACATTTTATACTATTTGTTTGCTTCTTAAATACCTACATAATATAATGAAAATAAACACATTTTCATTATCATGCGTGTTTTCAAAACGTGTCATTAATTTCTATTTTGTTAACTATAATTTAAAACGAAATATAATTTAATTCACGTGGCACAGATCACTCTAAAACACAATCACTCATAAAATGGGTACTCAATTGTAACACTGTCAGGCCAAATCGTACACAATTTTAATAGTTTGGATTATTATTATTACACCTAATAGATCATATAATTATTATATTATTATTATTTGTAATATTTTAACTTTAATGTTTAAACAACATAAGAAAAATCAATAATATTGAATTGACATCGATTTTATATTTTTTTCTGTTACTACCTACCCGCTCTACACAGCATATTCAAGTGTATTTTGTCAATTTTATCAATTGTATTTTAGTGACTCTTGCTAAAACCTATAACGCTTTGCCCTTGTGGATCATGCATACATTCCAAGCTAATGGTCCTCAGTATCTTAATTTTAATCGTTATTTAATACGATTATCGTTTTACTTCCGTTCGTTCTAAGACCTCATCGATTTTGCCTTATTACAATTTGGTATATAAAGGTCTCAATCGTCAAACGATTATGACGTTAAAACAAAATATTAATATTATATTATAATACTCCACTGAGGTCCGTGTGTTCGTTTCTAATTAGTCATTATATTACAAATCATTTGAAACGAATTTTCCACTTGCCAAGATATAATTATTTAATTTCAGTAAAAATATAAATTTACATATAAACCCAAGACCTATATTATATTACATTATAACCTATAATAACGTGTTCTACCTATTACATTTTATATTATAACGTATACAGCCCCATTAACCCCCAACGGCTACACCTCTGCGACCATTCATAGTAGGTACCTCAGTATACGTTCAGTATACAATTTATTTCATTTCAATAACAAAAATAAAATGTGATATTTTACTTCTAAAAGTATTTGTATGGTTTGCTTGCTGCGTCTATCGGCCACTTCCGGTCCGGGGCATGGTCGGCGTCTCGATTATTCACTGTCCGATGCTGCAAGGAGAATATGAGTTTACATTATAGTTTTACTTCAGCAGAATATGCTACGAGGTATTTTACGACCCTCTGCAATGATAAAATAATTTCATTATAAATAGTTGGTACGTGCATTTTTGGTTCTGGACCATATGTTATCGTTATTGTAATAAAAGAGAACTACCTGCTATTGTAGTGGTCCGGCAAATGTTTTGTAACAAATAAATAATTGTAATGGCTACTCGTACAACCGTAGAAATGTCCTGAGCTCTTTCGTATATCGTGCACAATCCAAATATACGGCAAAAACGTGTTTTCTACGA
This sequence comes from Sitobion miscanthi, assembly GCA_008086715.1. Lineage (NCBI taxonomy): Eukaryota > Metazoa > Arthropoda > Insecta > Hemiptera > Aphididae > Sitobion > Sitobion miscanthi. The sequence goes on from SSSL01000118.1 coordinate 59,380, forward strand.
ATACTTGTTTCAGTATGCTGAATTTGAAAATGTTTAATCACATTATTTTATTATTTAAAAAATTATTAACATTTTTAAACACTTTTTATTTTTTGTATAACATAAATACATTTAAAGTTATCAGGTGATAACATTGGATTTTTTCATTTAATTATTAAAAATTGAAGTATACAAGGGAGTAAAGTTGTCGCACGCGAAACCGTTTTTGCTACGGTGTACCTACATTTGTAAGACGGAAAAAACTAATGCGCCGGTGTGACGTCCTGTTAATCGAGCCGTAATCGTATATTGTACAATTTACAATCAAATTGCAATGACTTTTAAACGGTACCTTATTTCATCAAATGTTTTCAAACACTTTTAAAATAAGCACTTAAAAATTAAAATCACATATTTTGGTGAACAATGTTTTTCAATTAAGTGTGTAAGGTAAAAAAGATTTGGTCACACACCCGTATGTGTTGTCTCCGTTTTACAAGTGCGTGATATCACAAATTTTACGTTCGGCAGATCACGTGTACCTCTGTCGGTTTAAAAATTATATTACATTTTTTTTACATTTTATTTTAAAGCGAGTTATGAGTATTTTAAGATTTACATTTTAAAATTGATCATTAATACGTTTTATATTCTAAGCAAAACGATGGATGTATTGATTTTACAATAATATGTATTTTTATTTTTTTTTTATTTTTTTAGTTAATTTATTTTTGTTGTGTCTGTCACCTCTTTTTAGGACAGTAAAAATGCTTGGATTTCCTTCAGCGGTATCTTTTCTGATAGGAAAGTGAATCTAGTTGGTACTTTGGGGATGAAAATTCCTAATAGGTTTCAAAAGCGCAGGGAAAAACCAAATTAAAATGAAAGAAAAGCGGGCATTTTTACGCAGAAATGGTTTTCGATGAATTCATTTTCGGTTTCTAGTGGAACAACTCTAAAAAAAATTACCATAGACGCATGAAACATTCACTGGTTGTTTATAATTGGCATTGCCATTTTCTATACACCATACAATTTTGAAAATATTTTGACTTGTTTTGAGCTGTTTACAATTTAAGAGGTGTTCCCCCTCGCTCGGGGGTAGTTTCTGGCACCAAAAACTCCAGATTCTCACAACATATACACATTTTTTTTCATGGGCATTTCAATCAAAATCGGCCGAGAAAAAAATATTAATTAGGTATATTATAAGTATAATACTATTATGCTTCTTAAAAATACATATTACGATAAAAGGTTATATCATATAAGAATTATTATCCATAGTATTGAATTTTATATTCAATATAATTTATCTTAACTTTAATCTGTAGACCGACAGTTTGAAATGATCGGTAAGAATTTATAAATATAATATAAGTACTTACCTATTTAAAAATTTGTTTTTATTATCTTATCTACCAATAACTACTTTACTTAGGAATTGTACTAAGTAAAGTACTTATATTTGTAAAATATCAAAACCTAAAGCCGGATTCGCGGCTGCAATACAGAGTGTCGTATCGTATTGTGATTGGACGTTACTTTTTTTATATCTTGTAATAACCAAGTTGCGATCGATTGTTTTAAAATGTAAATAAATGCATTGAATATCATAATGTGATAACCTAATTTAACATATTTTTATACAGCCCTTAGGTCATATAAAAGTGAAGCCTCTTAGCGTAACGTGCAAATAACACAATTATCAATCGAGACAAGGCGAGTGTTAATTTTGTGCTTGCGTTATTACACTATTTCAGTGGCGTGAACATAAAAAAAAATGTTAGAGATCGATGCGATAATTGTACCACAAGTTAGAAGGAAAATGTCTTTCCTTGCCGTTTTATTTGCAACTATGATGTATTATTACGACGGCGATCTGCTCGATGAAACTTCAACGGGGATCATAGACTTGTCTGGGGATTCAATACTCAGCAAATACGATTTCATTATTGTCGGCGGTGGATCAGCAGGTAAAAATAATACATATTATTATATCGTTGCCTTATAAAATTATAATAGTATAATACATGCGTTGTATACTTTCGTAATATTTTTTATCACGATATCATGTCGATAATTTTTTCAAAGTTAAATAAACACACTTAATATGAACTAAAAATACAACAATTACTCAGGTGCGGTGCTGGCTAATAGACTGACAGAAGTCGAACATTGGAGTGTACTAGTAATAGAAGCTGGAGGACACGAAACTATACTATCGGGCGTGCCTTTGTTGACTGTCCACCAGCAACTATCCGATATTGATTGGCAATATATAACTGAGTCTCAAGATACAGCGTGTTTGGGTGAGTAATACTTTAGTACCTATACCTACTATAAAGAAATATAGACGGACATTTGTGGACATTAATTATACATTTCACATAATGTACCAATTCATACAAGATATTCCTATAGACATGATAATATAGTAGGTAAATGTAATCTACATGTATGCATACATACATACATACATATATAGGAACATATTTAAATATTGTGTATTACGTAATTAATTTAATTTATTATTTTATATTTCAGCTATGAATGAAAAAAGGTGTAGGTGGTCTCGGGGCAAAGTTTTAGGAGGGTCCAGCGTATTAAATAATATGTTGTATGCGCGTGGAAACCCAATTGACTTTGAAAACTGGTTGGAACAAGGTATTCAGGTGGGGGTACAATGACGTGCTCCAATATTTCAAAAAATCTGAGGACAACAAAGATTCGTCCTTAGCGCGTACTCCGTACCATTCGGCTGGCGGCTATCTCACGGTGTCGGAAGCGCCGGCCAACCCCCACTAGCTGAAGCGTTCATGGCGGCCGGGAGAGAAATGGGCTACGATGTACACGACATTAATGGCAAACGACAAACGGGTTTTATGGTACCACAGGGTACCATCAGAAATGGTTCGAGGTGCAGTACGGCAAAGGCATTCCTGAAACCAGCCAGGATGCGAAGAATCTGCACGTGACACTTAATACGCTTGTCACACGAGTTGTCATAGATCCTGTAACGAAAATCGCGATCGGTGTCGAACTGATAAAAAATAACACCAGGTACTACGTTCGAGTGGAAAAAGAAGTGTTGCTGTCAGCGGGCCCTATAAATTCTCCACAGTTGCTCATGTCTCTCCGGCATAGGTCCTGAAAGTCATCTAGTAGAAATGGGCATACCCATTATTTCTAGTCTAGACGTCGGAAAAAATCTTCAAGATCATATCGGACTCGGTGGACTGACGTTTTTGACTAACCGAGAGGTGATACTTTATTAATAAAAAGTTATTTTATTTGTATGTTATGAAACTATTGTAATGACATACCCACTGCAGTGAATTATAATATAACTACATGCTCTTTCGTTTGTTGTACAGGTTTCACTAACGCATAACAGAGTGCAAAACGTCGATACGGCATTCAGCTATGCGACGGCGCGCAAAGGGCTACTAACGATCATGGCCGGTGTTGAAGGAATGGCGTTCATTAATTCGAAATGCGGCAATCTGTCAGTAGAGCAACCAGACATCGGGTTGAACTTAGTGTCTGGTTCCACCATCACTGGTCTTGGTGGAAACAACACTTGGAAAGCTCATGGGCTGAAAGATTTTTTTTATGATTCGATGTATAAATCGATTCTTCACAAAGACGTTTGGTCCGCTCTACCTGTAAGTATAATGTATTAAACAAATATGAAAAACAAAAATATCAGATAAAAATTGCATAAAGTATATCGTAGTTGACTCAATAACTATAATAGGGTTTATACTTTATACACACAAGTGCTTCATCAAAACATATTCCTCATATTTAAATATTTCATATATCGATAATGGCTTATGCTAGGTACTTAGGTATTTTTTGTTTTGCATTAAATGTTTCACGTATTATTCATTGCACAGATTGTTTTTAATATTTATTAGTACTTGGTGCTGTTCAAGAAATGTAATTTTTTAGATATTTGAAAAATAAAATAATAACTTCATAGATTTGAATTGTAGCTGGAAATAAGTTCACCGGTTTTACTATGTTAGTGGTCTAAATGTGAATTGAGAATATTCAGAGTCCGATAGGTAATAATAGTAGGTATATACTAACCCCGACACTTTCCACCCGTCGCCGATGACTGTGGAGATAATCAACATTTCATATTATTGTATATTTGCAGATATTGTTGAAGCCCAAGAGCCGTGGCGAAATACTGCTGCGGAGCGCGCAACCCGTTCGATTCTCCCAAGATTTCGCCCAACTACCTGACGGCCCGAGAGGACGTTGACACGCTGGTGAGGGGCGTCAATTTTGTGTTGGAAATGGCCCAGACCGCGTCTCTCCGCAAGTTCGACAGCCGTCTGCACGACGTACCGTTCCCGGGTTGTCAGACGATTCCACGGCACTCGGACGACTACTGGGAGTGCATGATTCGGCACTACACCGTGTCCACGTACAACCCAGCGGGTACCGCCAAAATGGGTCCCGAGGGTGACAAGACCGCCGTGGTGGACCCAAAGCTCCAAGTGTACGGCGTCTATGGGCTCCGGGTGGTGGACGCGTCCATCATGCCAACGCTGGTCGCCGCCAACACCAACGCGCCGGTCATAATGATAGCTGAGAAGGCCGCCGATATGATTAAGGATACATGGCGTAATGACAAACCGTCCCGTTTCTATGACTGTATGACAGCAGGAAAAGCGAAAATAATATATGAAAAGTTGATTTTTTAATTTTTTTTTTTTTTTTTTGAACGCATAATAATTTGAATGAAAAAAAATTGCACTGAAATCGTTTTAATATTACCGCAGTAATTCTTTCTTTTTTATTTTTATTAGAAATAATTTTAATTCAATTTAATTTATTTAAGTTTACGTTTATTATACATATGTATTTTTTTTTATTTTTTTAAATGTTTTTATTGTAATAATTAGATAAAAAATAAACATTTCGCAATACTCGTGTAGTTTTGTGTAGTTTTTTATATTAATATACATTATTAGATTATTCTCTAACACAAAATCAAATCAAAACTTACATTAAAATAAAATAACATTGACAAAATAATTATAAGAAAAATAATAATATTGTTACAAATTGTATGATAGTTATTCATATGAAATGTTGTACCTATTCCATTATAGGTACATCTCATAATCTTGTAATTACAATAGCCAAAACTGATTATTTTTTTACTTGTTATTTTTAGAAGAAGATTTCTAGTTTCATATAATCTATATGTTTTTTTATATGTATTGACATAATTTCAAAATAAATATGACCTAGATAATCTATATATTTTTAGCAAAAAATTGTTTAGAATAATAAATTAATGTGCCCTCACAAAAAATGTGTACATCATTTTGTAGTTATAGAGATTAATATATTAGGTATTAAATTTGTATAGGTAACTAAGACTTGAAATTTAATACAACGTTCTTCATAAATCATAAGTGTTTATTACTGAAACCCAAACATTAAATATATATATACATATGCAAAATTGTTTTTTATATAGATGTTTAGTTTCTAAAGTTCTTCGAAATTAGATATCAAGACGAAAAATAACGATTATTCGTGGCAACTTGGAAAATTTTACGTATATTATTATATTATACACTCGACAATGACATTTTAATATTCAATGTAAAAAATAATTTGAACTATCATATTGATAAAAGTAAAACAAATTACTGTAATAACAAATTAGTAATTTAAATTTCATCGGTTAATTTTCACTTACCAATTGGGTTTTCGTTGTTGTCCATTGTTTATTTATTATTTATTAGTATTCGATACAGATAACCAACTTTTAAAAATGATCCCTTGCTGTAAATTTATGATTATAATATTACACTATATTTAAATATGACTTTTTAAACTTAAAATGTTCCACTACTGCTAAAAATATCATTCTGTAAATATTAAATAAGTACAAACATTATAATAAATATAAAATATTACATGATATAATATGGAAATTGTTTTTGTGAGCACTGTTTATATTTTGGTCTTTGAATACGACTGGCCAATCAACGGATGCTAAATGTGACTTAATGACATTATAATTACCTAGAGAAAAATCATATACAAAATCATTACACTGAAGGGGCTTAATATTTTCATTAATTGGGCATGTAACAAGTAACGCCGGATGGTACATATAATATTATAATATATAATATAACTACAAAATTATTATTAAATATTAAATTTGATAAATATTGTCAACATTTGAACTTTAAATGCTTAAAAAAAAAAAATTGTGCCTATGTATTTTCAATATCTCTTGCTGTAAATTTATGATTTTAATATAATACTATATTTAAATATGTCTATTTAAACTTAAAATATCATTGTGTAAATATTAAATAGTTACAAATATTAATAAAATAATACATGATATAATATGAAATTGTTCTTGGAAAAAAATAGTCATCCTACCGTATAGGTATCTATTACTAGTAGAAAATCAAATTACGAATTTACTATGTCAATATAAACATAAAAATATACAATAAAATATCTATATAGAAATATATTTCTAAATTATATTATGTTCCTATCTTTATGTCTTCTTCTGCATGTTTTTCGTATTCAATGATTAATATCATTGTAGTATATGGTAATCACATTGAATATATCCTTTACAGTTTTCTGATGAATGACGAGGTTTAATCAATTATAATTATTTATTTTTGCGTATTACCTACGTGTGTATTAGATTTTATATAATATTATGTATTTGTTTTTCTTCTATAAAAATAATACCTAATTATAACTAATATATTACCTAACTAATAAATAAAAAAAGTGATTATTTTGTTATTATTTTATATTTTTATTTGTTTGATAATGTAAATTAGTACGTTAATTAATTGTGTATGTATGACAAAAAAAATATATCACCACTGTTTATCTTGTAATGTTCTCATAAAAATCGATGTGCCACACCATTTTTTTTTTAGTCAGCGATCGAGCGTGAAAATGCGAATATCTAATCAAATTTAAAAATGTAAACAAGTGCTCCTAAAATAAATACAATTTCATTAAAAGTAAAAAATTTTACTATTAAGTATTTACCAACTTGTTTTTTATTTTTCAATTGGATGAACAATATTAACACTCCTCTTTATGGGACTTAAGTTTTTTACCAATATATATGTAACACTAGGCCGACTAATAACGAGTAGCGACTAAAGACGTGACTTAATACTTAAGACTTAAACGTGTTACCAATATTGTATAGTATTTGAATAAAATTTAAACTTATTTAGTATTTTGATACTTACAGAGTATATATAACATTTATATTAAATATTTTTTTTCAACCCACTTCTCTCCATTAAATATTTATGACAATGCCTTTGACCTCCACTGTAATATTTGTTCCGCCATTAAACTTTATAACAGGATTAAATTAATCAAATAAAACAAAAAGTCCACCGCGCGAGGAACAAAATATCCCCGTTTTTAAGATTTTTGTTCTGCGATTGATTATTTTGAAAAAGGAACAAAATATCCCCAAAACGGAAGAAAAAGTCCGTGGAATAAAATATCACCTTACCAACAATAAACAATGATGCGCGTAACAGTACCTAGGACTTCTTTAGTTAATTTTTATTACCAAACATCTAGATGGACACCGACTATCATGAATAGTATTTTTTAATTATGTTATTTTTATTTGGAATACAACACAATGTCTTATAACAAAAACAAGTTATTTCAAAATATTAATGTGAAGTTTATTTAAGAAATGTGATTAATATGTATAAATAAGTATAATATAATATTACAAACTACCAAATATTATAATTATTTGTCTATAACTCTTAAACTAGATTGCTTTAAATACATTTTTAAATTTGCTTTACGTTGAATAATGTTTTCTCATAATGCAAAAAACTGTAAAATGTGCATTTTCTAATTATTTTTATTTTATTTAAATCAAATTCCGAATATTAATTAATACCATAAACTTATAAAATTCAAAATGTAAAATTATTATAAAAATATTTTTCATTATATTTTGGAATCTATAATTCAACAATAAAAGTTATGACTTTGTATTGTACAAAATATATTTTTTATTTTATTATTAAATAAATCATATTATAAAAGCTAAGACCATGACATGGATGTAGAGATATTATGTATGAAAAAACCTATTTAAGTTACAACAATTACATATAAACAAATTTCAAAAATATCAACAGTATTTAAATCTAAACTGTGAATAGAATATTATTATAAAATATTAACTTAAACATTTAGGATACCTATACAAAATTTAAAATGAACAAAATTAATTAATACTAACAAATAAATTAAAACTATGATAACGATTCATTCATATTTTTTTTCTCTGAACCTGTCTTAATAAATAATAGAATGAACATGTATACAACCTTTATTTATACTAATGAATCAGTTAATACTAATAAATATTTTAAAATTCGAGGGTGAACATATAAGCTTACAATAATAAACAAACATCATAACTTGGATAATGCTATCAGTATACTAAACTAAGCTGCGCACTTTGAAAATAATATATACAATTAATAACTATAGGTACTATAGAAAATAATAATTTTTTTTTTATTTTTATTTTTATTTTTTTTATATTATACGGTACGTTAAAGTAATATAATGTTTACCCGTAAAATTATTGATTTAGTTAAGATTATTAAAACTATAACAACGATTCAAGCATATTTAATGCGTTTGAATTTGTCTTAAAAGTAATAAGGACCCAAATTTCAAGTAAAGTAATCAGTATTTTAAGCTAACCTATACATTTTATAAATTTTAAACAAAAATAAAGAATTATATTAGATACTAATGAATAATTTTTTTTTTTGTTTTGATATTTATAATCATAAGAAAACTTTATTTTAAATTTTATAATTAAAGAAAAGTATTAAAAATCTTTATTAATTATTCTATCATAGTTTTCATATTTATCGTATTTATAGTTAATCCTATTTAAAATTTAGAAATAATGACTAATGTGTTGTAATTTATTGTTATGATTGCAGCAATTTTTTGTACATATAAAATCAGAAATTCTTACTAAGTAAGAAGAAATAAATTATAACATAATATAAGATGTATCTGTAGCATATAAAACATCTAAACAATTTTTTTTTATGTCTATGGATATAACAGGACTTTAAACTAAATCAAATGATTTATGTTAATTTCAACTTTTTAACAAGTTTTACCGTTTTTTTTTATTTACATTTTATTTTGATTAGAGCACAGATTTATATGCGTTATCATATTTATTCTGGTTGATGGTATATTGATATGATAAGCAATGAGCACAGAATTTTTTTCATGACCATAATGATTTAAACAATGAAACTTTTGGGCTGCATATTTCGACAACTTACCAACTCATTTTTTTTTCAATTTAAGGACTTATTTTACAATTTAAATTGCATATTTTTGTTTTTAGGTTCTGAGTGGAACGATGAATGTATTGATTTTACAATGATGTGTGTTTTTTTTTTTATTTATTTTTTTTATTTGGTGTCTGCCATCACCTATTAGGACAGTAAAGTGATTGGATTTTCTCCAACAGTATCTATTCTGATAGAAAAGTGAATCTAATTGGTACTTTAAGAGTAAAAGTAATATTTTTCCAGTAGTTTTTGAAAGCGCCGTAAAAAACAAAAATAAAATTAAGGAAAAACGAGAATTTTTCCGCAAAATCTGTTTTTGAAAACATCGATTTTGGTTTTTGATGTAACTCTTAAACAAATTAACGTATAAAATTAATACAAGGCTCCTACTATATTATTTTAATGATATTTGAAAAATATAAAAATCCTCAGCACAGTTTTTGTTTATAACCAATTGAAGTTCAAATCGTAACAAAATACGGAAAAATCCCAAAAATTAACAAATTATTTTGAGTTGAAATAAAAATTGTTTCTTTTAAATCTAAGATTTAAAAATGTAATTCAAGATTATCCATAAGTTTTTTCTACTTTGATCAAAAAAAAAATGTCTACAAGAAAGTTAAATTAAATTTTTATGAGCGTTTGAAATTAATATTTTTACAACATTTGATATTCACTCGATTTCTCATGTAACGATTTTCTTATTTTATTGTAATTAAAAAACGTATGACTGTAAATACTTGAAAATGTCACTGAATATTTATATTAGCATTTTCTATATACCATAAAATTTTCAAAATAATTTGACTTTTTTTGAGCTGTTTACGGACATTGTCAGTTTTAAATTTTTTTAGTTTTTTTTTTATAGTTTAGATTTTGACAAAATTTTTCAAATTTATAATTTAATAATTTTTTTATAATAAATAGGTTATATATAAATTACTTTATTCACAATAATATCATCAAATATATTTGGTAATATCATAGGCTGACTGACCGTTTTTGCTCAGAATCGTTTTTCTTATACAATGATATTATATCATTGAATTCAAATTTAACACCATCCATTACAATGCCCACTTGTAACCTACTGTACAACAGAGTCACATCCACTTACCCAAATTTTTTTCTTTTTTTTTCTATGAATGTCAATAAAATTTTATTTATGGGGTAAAAATATAATACACGGCTCTTAATGTATTGTGACAATGACGTTTGAAAAATATTAAAAATTCAGTTACGACTTTTTTTTATAAGCGTTTAAAGTTCAAATTTTCACAAAAATCGTAAAAATTTTTGCGTTCGACATGTCTAAAAATTTTACTTTTTAAATCTAAGAATTTAAAATGTATTATAAAGTTCTTTATAAGGTTATCTTGTTTTATTTAAATAAAAATATCTATAAGAAAGTTAAATTAAATTTTTACATGAGCATTTGAACTTTATATTTTTACATTTTGGATATTCACTCGATGTAGCGATTTTCTTATTTTGTTGTAATTCAAAATTGAATAAACGTAAACACTTGAGATTAATATCATATGTTCAATTTCTAGACTTGATAAAATTTTCAAAATATTTGGACTTGTTTTGGGCTATTTACGGACAATTTCAAATTTCAATTTTTTTTCTATAAATATCAATAAAATGTTATTTGTTAGGTCAAAAAGCGTATAAATTTAATACAAGTCTCCTGATATATTGTTTAAATAGCAGTTGAAAAATATTAATAATACATAGGCACAATTTTTTTTTATAAGCATTTAAAGTTCAATTTTTAATAACATTTATCAAATATAAGATTTAAAAATGATTTTGTAGTTGAAAATTTATAAAATGTTCAATTTTTTTGATTGAGTGATTGAAAATTTACAACAAAGTTACACTAAGTAAGTTATTCTGTAAACAAAATTTCTAAAAAAATGTTTATAGGTATTTATGATCAAATTTGGACGAAATTACATATTCAAAACCAATAACAATTTTAGTTATTTTGTTGTAATTAAAAATATTATTTGTGGGT
>SSSL01000252.1:0-53192 GCA_008086715.1 Sitobion miscanthi
GCCCGTACTAGCTACGATCGTCGTTTCACTCAGCAACAACGCCCCCCCCCCCCCGTGCCTGCGCGTACGGCGGTGTTATATAGAAAATATTATTGTCGCCTCAGCACATATTGCTTCGCTGGCCTGACATATGTCAATAATTTACAATTTAAAATATTCCACCTATATTACATAATATATATAGCGTTTGAGGTATGAAATATTTCACAAAGACGTGAAACATTGTATTTTTTTTTGAAAACAAATTATAATGATTGTTTTTTATCAATTATTAATTGTAAAGTCCATGAGTTCTTGGTATAATCATTGATATTAACAATATTAATGCAATGAGTGCCGTGGTTGACATATTATACTATTTATACTATATTAGGGTTTGTTTTCGGCTGTTTATAGCAAAAATTGGTTTTTTCCCCAGGAATGGCTTATTGTCGACGACGATGCAAGGATGGTTCTATTATTGTGAATTGTGACTAAATATATTATTATATAAGTATAATATTTATTACACAGTTGATAGTCAATAATTTATTATCGCAATCATAATCTTAACGTTATAAACTTATAACTTATACATAGTCTCTAACTAGAAAAATATGCATGGTTTATTATCATAAAATTATTATTATTATTGTGAATATACGTCTGACGACAATAATGTACCGATAGACATTTAATATTTATCATATAATCTTTTAATTTTTATAATAATTACTAGCTGATCCCGTGCACTTCGTTACCCGTTATATGTACAAACTGTATATGACTCAAACTTTGTTCAATGCGTTATTTAATATTCGGTTTACGATGTTCTAGATTTATCTTAACTTTTCTGTTGCCCGGAATAAAAATTCTGATTCGCAGTAGTATATTATCAGGTAGGCAATCTACCTGCGGTAGATCGCGGACTCCATGATGTTTGTACGTAAGTCTATGATTTAACTCTGGAGTATCAATGTTATACTAAGTTTGCCGTATTCTACCTATGGTGGATTAATATAATCAATTAATATAAAATCCTAACCTAACCTAACCGTACTAAAATCCAATAAATAAAAAAACCTAATTTAACCCTTTTTAAATTAGCCTATCTTCTTCCCAGAGGTCTAATCTACACACAAACATTCATATATATATATATATATATATTGACAAAAAATAATAATACAAATCAACAAACATGTCCGATTAACCAATATAATATAATACACTATTATTATTTTAATAATAATATTATTTTTATTTTTTTCTGGACAACCCTTATCATTTAGGGGTATGAAAAATAGTAGCCGATTCTCAGACCTACTGAATATGAATATAAAATTTGATGAAAATCAGTCCAGCCGTTTCGGAGGAGTTTGGTAACAAACATTGTGACACGAGATTTTTATATATTAGATTAGTGTACGAACGTTTATCGACATAGTGCGTATAACTATTATATTATATTAATTTATCAATTCCTTTTAGGCTTTAGGTATATCTACTAAACTAAACTATATTAAGTAGTTATCTACTAGTGATCACTAGTATTACTATTAAAAACTTGGCCGTGTACCTGCATACCACATTAATATTTGTATATATAAATCTATAATAAGTATTTAAATTTTATAGAAGTGTATGGTACACTAATGTAAGCATTCGGTATACTTAATAAGACATAATATAGTATCATTTAAACATTTTTGTATGTTTTTTTATCAATTTAAAAATGTTGGATACTATTTTAAATGTTTGATACCAAAAAGAATCATCACTAATGAGTAGGTTATGGGTAATTAGTGATTGGTTTCAGTAGTATAAAATTATAAAAGTAAATTATGACAACTACATACATAAAAATAAAACTTATTTAAAAAAAACAAAATTTATTAAAATACTGAAATATTTCATTTTTTTTAAATTTCATGAAATTTTCAAACACTACATATATATGTATATTGAATAATATTATTTTGACGACTGTCTATAATATACGACATATGTTTTGAAATATATACCACGGTTAATTTATAAACCGCACCAAGCGCTTACGAATTTCAAACTTTTCAACGTTTTAGCGTTCGTAAAACTGCTGCAAAACGTTTTCTGCTATAGAATTTCCTCATAGAAGGAATACCACCGACTACCTGGTAAGTAGTCACCAGGACTTAACGTTTAGTATACCCATAAATTGGTATAATAATTGAGTATAAATATACATAAATATATATATTTAAATAAATTATATGATATAAAATTATTTATTAGGTAAAATTTAAAACGCAAGTGCAGTTTATGAATGAACACCGCAATCAATCTTATACTAGGATTAGAGACAAAGATTTAATTAGACAGGTAGGTATCTAATAAATTTTAAGTACTTGGACTACATACCTATCCATGTTTATAAAACTCGTATTATAGACACACTCTCTCATACATTATGTAAAATTGTATTACCCATATAAAACTATAACCACTTGAAGTAAAGATTTAAGAGTGTCCGACACACAAATACACAATATACAACGATAAGACATTTACAATTTACATTGGTTTTTTTTTTTTTGTACAAACATGTTGAAGGTCTGAAAATGTGTGATTTATACAGAGTGTATATATAGCAGAAGACCTGACTAATGAAACAACTTTTGTTCTAATCGAAAAAAATATTTTTTCTATATAACTTATTGATTCGTACATATAACATTTTTATTTTTTATTACTTATATTTTTGATTGTATCTTTGTTACTTTGATTGTAAAAAACAGGGCTTTACAACAGAATGATTTATTCGTGTTTCGAGTTTTGGGTGTTGCGTATGTATTCGGGTGTTCAAACACCAGAATAAAAAATTCAAACAAACGTTTCAGTGTATAATACGGGTGTTTAGTAACATATTCTAATATTGTTATCATTAAACAAATAATTAACTACAAAATCGAACTAACCGCATAGAATATAATACTATAAAAAATAATATATCACGTGAAGATTGTAAAATAACTTTTAGAAAAAATATTTAGATTTTAATAAATACCTACAGGTTAGGTTATATCCATTTGAAAATTCTCGTAAAATGTTTAATAAAAGTTTATAATTTTTGAATTTAAAATGTATTTTACAACTGGATCAACTTTACTTAATAAAAATAATAATATTTCAAAATATTATAAAAAATAAACTACTTGCATGACTTAAATAAATGTTTTTGCACTCAACATTTTTTTAAAAACCATATTTACAAAATGGCTGTTTTGAATTTTTCAACAAAAATTTATATCGGATTTAAAATTTTTTTACAGTATTCAAAAATAAAAAATACCATGCATAAGTGTAGAGCAAGCGTCTATAAATTATAGAAAAAAATGTTAAAAAATATTGATTAGAACAAAAATTATTTAATTTGTCACGTCTTCCTGTTACACTCTGTCACTCCGTATATCAATATGTAATGCACTGATCAGTGGCGTATTTACGGGAAGAGATCAAGGGCATAACCCCTACACCCCCCCCCCCCCGCCATAAGCCGTATATAATATGCAAAAGTTTTCGGAGTCCTAACTTAGGCCTCTAACTTTGAAGGCGGGGCTACTGGATAAAATCATATCCCCCCCCCCAAGACAAAAACCTAAATATATACGTTACTGCAGACACTAATACCTAAAATCAAAGTAGATGTAGATTTGTCTTAATTAAATATATAGGTACCTATACCTACCTACGAGATAGGTAAGTAAATAATTGCATTATAGTCTATAGGTAGTTATTATTTAGATGTGGATAATAGGCACGTTGAGTAGATAGATAAAGGTAGGTAGGTACCTACATTATTTTAACATCTAACAAAGTAACAATAATACACATAGTAAAATTCACTAAAATATAATAATGTTTAATAATAGCCAGATTAGTATAGGTAGGTAGGTACCTACCAAAGTCTAGGTACTAAATATTAAACGCTTTAAAAAAATACCGATACCTTTATGATATTAGCGGTAAAGGTAAGTAAAGGCTAACCTACCACATTTAACTGGAAAATAATTTGTCCAACTGGCGTATTGAATTCACTATTTTAATAAATAATATTATTTTACATACCTGTTTAGTTATGATATTGCGGCTTTAATTTCTTTTAGCTATACATATTAGTAAACAGGAACAAAAATAGGTAGGTATACTTGTAATTTTCATCGTACCTGTAGTACCAATTCGTAAAATATTATAAAAATTACATTTACATTAACACAAACGAATCAAATCGTACACCAATCAGCAGGTACATACCTAACACATACTACAACACTACTAAACTACAATTATAGTTACATAATATTGTGTCGATGACAATTATTATTGTCAAGTTTTTAAAATCCGTTGCCAGAAAGTTCTAAA
Organism: Sitobion miscanthi; assembly: GCA_008086715.1. Lineage (NCBI taxonomy): Eukaryota > Metazoa > Arthropoda > Insecta > Hemiptera > Aphididae > Sitobion > Sitobion miscanthi. Next base: position 4,381 of record SSSL01000252.1, read on the forward strand.
ATAAGATAGCGTTAATAGAGAGCGTTGGTATCGCCTGGATCACAATTATCTATCTAATAGGTAGGGTAAATACCTATCTACATATTATTTAATAATTAGGAATAATATTATATTATATTATATTACCTATCTATAAGTGCCTTTTTTTCCCTGGTTCAACCAAGTACCGGGGACAGAACTAAATAGTTACTTTCGCATTGCTTCGAAATAAAAATCTATAAGCGCTAGTAAGTTGTAACTTGTAAGTATAGTACCTATATATAAGATACAATAGTCACCTAAGTCATAAGACAAAACTGTTATTGTTTTATGCCTAAATCAGTCTATATTCCATCAAATTCCAAACGATAAAAATATAATTAAATAATATACTGGTACCAACCTTCTATAAATATTCTTATTTATTGTGTCAGTGGTCAGTCATCGCATTTCGGAGCAGTATAAATGTTTCAATCTTCAACTTGACTACTTGAGTATCTTTTCTCATTTCTGGTAGAAAAATGAAACTATCTGGTGAAAAAAAATAAAAATAATAGTTTTCTTAATAATTGGTGAAAACCATAAACAAAAAGCGGGAAAGTAGGTAGTACTAACTACTAGGTATAGGTACTTAACCACCATACATTTTTAACTACAAAATAGTTTTCGAATATTCGTAATTTTGATGATCTTTATCAAAATTAGAACTTCAAATGCAGATAAAAAAATTGTACCTATGTATCTTTAATATTTTTAAATAGCTATTTTAACAACTTTTGAGAAACTTTGTACACAATAATTGTCAATTTGTTGGACTTGAGTACCAAAAAATGTTGTAACGAAAATTCTAAAAACCAAATTTTAAATTGCGAATAACTAAAAACAGGACTTATAAACGTAATAATAACGTTAAATCTATTTGACTAAAAACGATTCAAATTTGTAAACGTAATTATAACGGTAAGCGATGATCAAAAATAATTAAATACCGCAAAACAAAACATAACGATTGACAAAATACCTATATTATTATATATTTATATAATATCATTTAAGAAAACATAATTTATAGAATATCATTAAACGAAAAATATCGCAAAACGTAATAATTTAAAATCCATTTTTTATATTGGTTTCGTAAAAATATTTATTTCGTGCTTCCGGACATTATAATTGATTATATTATAGACAATACACAACGAGTAGAACATTATAAACGGCGACTAATTAAAACGAGCGGCCGGAGCCGGCAGTCGAACAGCGCTCAGTTACGCACTGTTTACGCCGGGATTATTCACGGCGTATTCCGTCCCGTTTTCCGTCGAATAATGCATTGGTTTGTATCAGAGCAGCTAAACGCGACGGGCGTAAAACTCTGGTCACGTTTGGTAAATATTTCAAGAATCTACGGTTATTCATTTTGAAATTACAACCAGATGAGAAAATCGTTATTTTACGAGTGAATATCCAATTTCATCGAAATAGGCATACCGTCATTTGAGGTGACTTAGAACTACGACGTGAAATGAAACGATTTGTTATGTGTCATGTGTGTAAACATAATAATATTATCAAGATATCTATGAGGGATTTAATATAATTTAATTCTACCTCCATTAAAAATATTATGTTTTTCTTTTTTTGTAATAATAAAATATGTTATCTTCAACCTTGTGATTGGTGTTATCATTACTTCCAAAACAAAATAGCCCATAATTTATCATGATAACAGCGTTTCATATATTTTGTATCATTGCTTTCAAAAGTGCTTCAGATCTTTGTGATAGAACTCGAGTTTATGGGTTTGTATATTTTTTATACATTAAAGGGTACTTCAAAAGAAGAATATTGTAATAATAAGTACACACAATTTTTTTCCCAAAGCTTTAGTTTTGTTTTTCAAAAAAAAAAAAAATAGTAACACCATTAAAACACATAAAATTCAGTTTAGCTTCCAAGTGATTTTTTTTTCTAAATGTGTTTCTGCATGCTTAATTTGATGGCAGGTTCTTTCAAAAAAAGTCGCTCTTACTTAATTTGGAAGTTATGGTCAAAAAACTTCAAATGCTCAATTATTTTTTTCTTTTGAAACTAGGTATGTAGTTTAGTATACTGAAGACGATAGTGAAGACATAACTTTGGGCTCGAACTTAGATTTTAAGTTACAGGCTTATGAAGTCAAGTGCAGTCGAGCAAGTGACCACGCTGGCAGTTAGTGTACTTAGAAAACAATACTGATGAAATCCGAGGTCTGCCCGAGGTGGTTTTACACAACAATTCGAGGGATATTTTCAATTTTAATGTCTGATCGAGTGACCACAGTGACAGTATAGGCATTTAAGGGTTATTATATAAAGTTAAGACTTCAATTAGCTAAAACTTCAAAACTATGTCCAAGCCCCAAATTCTGATTGGACCAACATTTTTTTCATTAAAAAATTGACTAAGTTTGAAAAAAAAAGGGGTGTCCGGTAATGTATAAAAGTTCTGTACATTACAATGAAGAGGTACACTAACACTAGACACCTAGTAGCAGAGCATTAACTACTTGCCATATTTTTGTTTGAATCAAGAAAGTACTTATTGGATAAACAAAACGAACAATATTATCAAACTAGGAATAATATTATAATAATCATAGTTATTGGTCAAGTTCTCCTCAACACTAAACTTTAATAAAGAATATTTCCAATTCTAATTTGTCTAATTATAACGGCATAGGTAACTTAAAAATTATAATTAATGAGTAGGTATACTAGTAGAAGATAGAACTACATGGTAGTAATTAGTAACACCTATTATCACTATAGGCGGCTTAATTTAAACGTTCTGTTATTGTTAGGTTTCCTCAACAAAATATATGTAACAGGGAATTTAATTATTTATTATATGTGAGTCTATGTAGATTGTTCCGTATTCTGTAATACTGATACACCTTGAATTTCAATTCAATCAAAAGTTATGAATGTACTATGATTTTATTTCATTTTATTAAGTTTGGAGAAAATAAGTGGATGTTTTGTAATGAAAGTAGTGGCTTATACAAATATTATAATGTAAATAATACAGAATTTACCCATGCTTGTAGTGTGATTTTAATTATTTTTAAATAAATAAATTATACTTTTTATACTATGATACATTATTATTCTATTTTCTATAAAAACTGGTTTGATTTTGTTAAAAATAATGCATTGGATATTATTATTTGTTTTAATATAGATTAAGTGAATTGTTCTAAACATAGGTATATTTAAACACAACATTTAGATGTAATTTTTTTTTTAATAAAAAACAAATCAATTATATAACTAATACTAAAGAATATAACATATCATAAATAAAATAGGTTTTCATACTGATGATTATAATCAATAATTGTGAAGAATCTTTGAATTACTCCATATCACCAAAATATATCGTGTTAAGAACTTAAATAATATAGTAAATTACTTACCTAAAATAATCAGAGGTAATAATTGATTAAAAATAAATACAAAATAATGATGTTTGTCTTTTTTAAATATCCCTGTAAATATGTTGTGCTTCAAGCGAATTACGAATTTATCCATAGCACCATATTAAACCAACACTATAACAGTTACGTAAATATAATATTGTATACAAAAATACTGTAAGAACAAAAACCAAAGCTATACTGATACTTTTGGGTGAATATTGAATAATTTAAAAATAGTAAAAAGTTCTATTGTTTTATAATTGACAAATCATAAAAAAATAATAAAATAAAGATCGATTCCTAGTAAATCTTAAAATATTACATGTACAACTTTAGTGTAAGTGACAAATTATATAATTATCCTGGTATAATATGATTGATATCAAGATAATATAATAAAATTAATTAAAATAATGATACTAAGAAAGCAAAATTAAGTTTAACTACGATTACGTAATTTTATGGTTAAACTGATAAAAATTAATTAATTATTTTAAATATTAAGAACTAACAAGCAAGTTTTGATTATAAATAAGCAATACTAATATTTGTAAGTTAAATATTTTCTATTTCGGTAGAATTTTGGTTATATTAAAAAGTATTTTAAATAATTCCTAACAAATATTATGCTCAATTCATACCATTTGTCATTTTGTTTTATATACTTAAAATTTCAATAATTTCAATATTCACCCATTCCATTAATAATTACTTAAAATCAAAATAAAGTATTATACTAGGCTGTAAATTAAGTATTTCTTCTTTTTGTTTTTTGAAGTAAAAACGAGATGGAACAATAAAGTAGGAACGTTGAAAAAAAAAAATTTAATTATCAATCAGCATATGAATAGCTTCATTTGGACTGGCGTATTCAGTTGAGCCGCTAATAAAACCTGAAAAATATAACAAAATTCATAACTGATAAATTAAAATAGCTGATACGAGTAATAATTTGGTTTATTTTTTTTTTTGGACTTGTAAAATCTATAATTTTATAATTTAATTGACATTGATTTATTGTAAGAATGATAATTGAAAAATTAACAAAATAAGTAAATATGATCAAAACATCTATACTTTATAATATGAAAATTCCCTTTAAAATATATTAATTGAATTGGTGAAGTAATGTAAATTAAATTACACCTTCACAGGTTTTACCACTTTTAAATTTAAATAATAATAGGATATGTATAATTAGTGTTAGTTAAAAGATAACAGTTTGAAAAAATAAAACAAAATACTTTTATAAATTTTATAAGAATCTTACTCGATTATAGAGACTGTTTATGTTATGAAATTATAATATTTGCTGTGATGGTATAAATATATAAACTTTAAATTCATCTTCTTGGTATAAAATAAATAAATGAAAAATAAGGCATAAATAATGAAAATGAAAATATTTAAAGTATTGATTATTTTACTACATATTATGGGAAGCAAGTTTTATATATAAAATTTAAAAACATATAAGATGCGCTATTTATGCTAAAATTCTGTTAATTCAAAATATTATTCCTAATTTAAATAATTTTTAATGGGAAATAGAACAAAACATGATAACTAAATTATATCTATTTTAAGTTTAAAAATAATTCTTTCTAGTTCATCAATACTACTGTAGAAGTTTATCAAAACTGAAATTAACTATGCACAAAAAAATCTCAAACACAGCAACAAATTCAAATAATTAAGTGCGTACCATGAATATTTGATAAAACTTTAATATTAACAGTGTTGGGTAGTAATGTAATGAAAATAACGTGTTGCAATAATTGTAATATGTTATGTGATTTTGTTGGACACATTTCCAAATAATACAAATGTAATGTAAATATTATTTTTGATAAATAATTCCTTAAATTTAAGTCATGAAAAATAATAATATTCGAAATATAAAGGTACAATGGATGAATATTATTTTAAATTTCAACTTGTCACAGTTCAGTTTTTAATATTTTGGACAACATATTTATAGACAGTATAGATACTTTACATAGTTAACTTTTAAAAATAATTTTCATTTTGACAATATCTTATTCAAATTATATGTAAACACTATTTGTACTTATAGTTATGAATAATTATCCAAATGATAAGAAATTAGAGAAATAATTATCTGTGTACTGTGTTTTTTTTTTTTTTGTAATGAAAAAAAACAAATTTACTTTTCCTATTTAAAAGTAAAGTAATTTCATTAAAATATTATTTGAATGACAAGTAAAGGAAGTTAATTACTTCTTAAAAGGAACCCAACACTGAATATTTGACATCCATAGCATTCGATATTACAATAAAATCAATAAAAATAATATATTTAAAACAATGTATTATACATAGCTATAAATAATATAAAAACACAACTCAAAACATATATGCAACTTAACTAAATAAATCCTTGAGCTACCTGTTTCTTTAAAATGGGATATGTTGTTTTGTACTTCTTCAAAATTGTAACCTAATAATATGATAGATGTAAATATTTGGACACATTATTTTTAACTAATCACAAATAAAATTATGTTTAAAGGTTTAAACAATATTGAAATAATTTTAAAATGTATTATTAAATGATAAATATCAATATAACGTGTCAAATAGATCATACTAAATATTTTTAAGAAAATAAATATGAATTTGTTTTTTAGTAGACAAAAATATTATAAATAATAGTGATACAAATTTTTGGAAAATTTCAAATTTTGAACCTTAAAATGTGCAAATAAAAGCTTACTTATTTTCAAATAACCTTTAGATTATAAAATTAGCTTTTTAATTATATAAATTTTCATTAAAAATAACAAAATTAATATAAATACTAATGATACAAAAATATTCACGAATAGATAATTCATTAGCTTAAATAAATATATTGTTGGCAATAATGTAACTTTTAGTACAATATATTAAATTGTAGTTAGAAATATTATGTATTTACTTTAAATAAAATGTGAATTTATTGTGAAATTGTGTTTGGTATGTTTATAGTACAAGAGAATAATTTTCAAAAAATAACAAATACACTAATTACAATATCTGGAAAAATCACATTATATGATTTTAAACTTTAGCTGGCTCTTATTCAGCTGATTTTAAAGTAAGTATCATAGGAACTTGAAATTTTAAATATATTACAATATTAATCTTCACGCATATAATATGTTATCTAAAATTGGTATTTCTAGTATAAAAATAACTAAGTTCTAAAAATTTGAATATTTTCCAAGATTATAATTTTCTTCTAATAAAAAAAAATTTATGGATCAAATTAAAGGTAATTTCATATCAATATGTAGTTTTACTTTTAACTTGCAATACATTTTTCATACCTGCCTATTAAAAGTACTTATCCGTTGTATCGACTACCAGGCCGATTACCAATTCGGTTATCTGGACTGTACTAAAAAAAGATTGGTCACCACTGGTCAAGATAATAGATAAGTGTCTTGTGGAAGTCACAGTATCTGACGGTAGTCGAGATGAAGGATAAGTACCCTATTAGTTTATTAAATTAAGATTTACTTACTTGGTAGGCCCAATTTTCTATTTGCTTTCAGAACTTTTTGACATAACAAATGAATTACACACATTAATGCAGCACCATATGCAAATAATCTGAACGTTTGAGCTCCACCATATTTGTCATATAAACAGCCACCTATTAGACTACCCAAAGACACACCTATGATAGAAATTGCACATTATTAATTATTCTATATTTATACTTTTAACAAAAGATTAAATAGTTACCTATGCCTTCAAAAACTCCACCAACAAGTCCTATCATAGTACTTTCGCTACCAGGTAGAGCAAGTATACTAGCGTAAGACATGAGTACAGCATATGCTAATCCAAAAGTAATTCCATTAGTTAACTCAATAACAAGTACCCAAATTGGATTTGTAAGAACTGAATAAGCAAAAAATTTAAATGCAAAAACTCCCAACACAAGAGACATGCAGTTCAAGTGTCCCAAACGTTTCATAATCCAGCCTGACCAGAAAAAGAATGGAACTTCACCTCCAAAACATTGTACTCCTGAAACTAAGCCTTGCAGTGTTTTAATCCAACGTTGAGTATTACACTGATTCATGGAAGCTACATCTTCAATGTACCTAAAATAAGTGAAAGAACAACATTAAACTATAAAATATTATGTACATTTACACTAATTTATAATTAAATGATAATCATAGATATTTTATTCCCAAATTCCCAAACATTGAATGTGATATTTTCTATTTCACGAATTAGGTAGGCTAAAATGTAGTATGTTATGAATTAGGTAATAATAAATTATAAATCCTATACAATTAAGTTAACTATTACAGTATTACCTATTTACCTATGTATTTAATATTTATGTATATGTTATTGTTCATTGATGCTATACAATTAATTACTTACCAAAAAAGATATTGCCAAATCATTCCAGTACAAACTCCAACTACTATTGCCCAAGTAAGAAATCCTAGTACCTTGACTTCCACTAACAGTTTTCCAAAATCTTTACATATATTAGTTGATATTTTCGTTTCTGTCACCTTTTATATGAAGTTTTTAATAAATATAATATATTAAATATCAATTATTATGGTTTTAAAATTTGATTGAAAAAATAATTACCTTAAGTTTTGATGCAACAAAAAAGTTGCCAAGTAGTACCAGTAAACATAAATAGTATATTGGTAAATAGTTTTTATTTACTTCACTGGAACTAAAAATATCTAAGAGCCATCCAGCAAATATTGAAAAAATTCCCCATCCAATAGCACCCCAGCATCTTTGTTTGCCATATAGATTAGGCTTGTTACCTATTATTAAATAAATACATAATAATTTAAAGTTGTAGATATTATATAAAATGTATTAATTCAAACTTTACCTAGTTGATCGAAGCAAATAGAATCACCAAGACTATAAATAATCGCTTGACAAACCCAAAACAGACTAACTAACAAAAAAAATATCCAGAAATGACTTAATTCCAAGACACTGCCTTTATACTTTTGGGGGGTTATTAAATCCATTATGACTTCAGAGTTACATTGTACTTGGCATTGTGATCTTAAGCTATTATTACAAACTGGTGTATGATTAACTACTTCAGAATAATTAAAATAGAAACTTGCATATGATATTCGGAAGTAAAAACAATTATCAACCTATAATTTATAAAATTATTGAGCATTATTAAACTTTCTGGATCAAAATATATGTTTATCAGAACCCAGATTAGAAAACACAATTGTATACTTACATTAACAGAATGGTCCATTTCTAACGTTGCAGATAAGTAAACATAATCATCATTATAATAATTCTTATTTGATCTTGGTCTAATTATTTGTGAAGTGTTTGGTTCATAATATTCAATAGCATTAACAATAGACGAATTTAATAATTGACAATAGTCTTTAAATCCCCAACTTGAGCACATTTCATTACGAAAATGAACACTGTTCTCACATTTTAACTATAATCAAATAGAAAATCAATGCAACATTCAATAAACAAGTAAATAATAAAAAAAATCTAAATATGAACATTAATATTTACATCGCAACCAAATTTACCGCCATTAACATCTTTAACTCGTTTAGAGGAACACTTCGACAAAGGTACATTATCCTCGGGACAAACATTTAAATATGTGGCAGAATTGCAATTTAGTTCTACTGAAGAGTCCAAAGGTATTGAAGGTACAAACATCAGTGAAAATGCTGTTAGGCCGGATAATAATATGAACGTTAAGAATATTAATTTTTTAACCCGGAAATGGTCCACAATTGCACCAACTATGGGTTTTATTATTAAACTTAAAATTGGTAAAATACTATAGATTGTACCAACTACAATCGTAGAATATCCCAATTGTTTCGCAATTGTAGGTAAAAAAGATGTCATTGGAGCAACACCTGTAAAAAAATTGAAAAAAACTATAAGTAGGTACAGAATTATAAATTAAAGACAATTAATTTGGCGAAATAGATTTAATAGGTTAAAGGAAACCAAATGCAGTTTAGTACAAATGCTCGTTTCACACATTTTTTTTCAAAATGTGTTTAGAAGTATAAAATTAAAAAATGTATGAACAATTCTTAATGTTTTTCACATTTAAAGTTTTAATAAAATAAAATAGAAATTTTTTTTTTTAATGAGTATTCATATTTTCTTTTATACTAATTGTTATTTAAAAGTAAAAATAACTCGCAACGGGAGATGGTGAAGATCTTCAATTAAAGAGTCATTGCTAATTTGTAATTATCAAGATATTAAGTTGTATAAGTTTAATTTAATAAGTAAGTATGATGGTCCAAATTTCATTATTCCATCATATTCAGCGTAAAAAAACATCATCACAATATTTATTTATTTTTTCAAACACGTTCAGACATCAGATTCATTGCCTTAACAAATATTTGGAAAAATTAAAATAATTAAAAAATGAGCTAGATACTAAACTGTATTTATGCCATATAAATTATATGTAGTGTACCTACATAGTGTATATCTAATGTATATAATATAATATTAAATTATAATATTATACATCACAGTCCAGTGTTTGGAAAGAACGTTGTTACTTGTTCATGAACGCACGTTCACGTCATATTAAGAACATCAGTTGTTTTTTTTCAAATAGAACGTGAATGTGAACGACGTTTATATATTTAATGAATTTGAACGATTTTTAAGACGCTCAAATGTATTTATTATTTAATAAATATTAATTGATAATACTATTATATTATATAATATATTACGAATTATAAAAATAAAATACATTAAATTCCTGTGGGTACGCCAGAACATAAAATAATAATATTATGATTTCCACGATTTTGTATTCGTATTCAAACGATACATAAAAATAAATTCAATGAACGTGAACAGGTTAACTTGAAAAAATATGAATTTGAACGTGAACGAATTCCTTTTTTAAGCACTGAATGTGAACGTGAACGAATTCATTTTTTTAGTAAATGTTCCGAACACTGATAAATAAACTAATATTATTAGTATATTATAGTATAAACTATATAGTAATTAATAATTATCAATTAGTAATTACAATAATAATCCGTGACAGTTACATATTATTTAAAATAATTATTTTCTTAGATATTATGTATATATAATTATTATAATTAATATAATATATTATATTAGTTTTTTTTATATAGTAACATTATAAGTTATATGGATTTTATTCAAAACGCATTTGAGGCATCAGCATTTTTTTACGAGGCAATCGCGGCAGCTCGGGGGATCATGTTATCACTACTATTATACGTTTGTATCGTAAAATACTAAAATGTTAAAATGTTGGTGAACATCAGAATTTGCCATTTGGCGCACGAATTTCGTTTCGAAGTTTTCGGTTAACATCATTATAACCCACAAAATATACTCAATATGCTGCATTTTTCATCGGCTGAACTGTTGTGAAAAAAGTGATGTCTGGGTTGCCCACTCGCTCGCTGCGCTGCGCTCGGACAAAAAAATCAAAAATATCCCTCGATTTGTTGTGTAAAACCACCCTGGGTAGGCCTCGAAATTAAGCAATGTTGACATGTTGTTAAAAAAGCAATTATCTTCAGGTAAATGACAGGCTAATGGTTATAAAATATAAACTATCTAAAAAAAAAAATTTAAATTTGTTGTATGCGCTGCGCACTTACGTGTGACAGTCAAGTAGCGTTGCGCGCAAGCACATAAACGTAAAATCGCAAACTTTGGAATGCTATTACTTTTAAAACAATGATTTCCGTTAAAAAACAAGAAGTTTGAAAAAAAAAAGTTGAAAATCGTGAGGGGGGTTGGTAATGTACATTTTAGCCCGATATACATAATATATTGTATCGTGGAAAATAAACATTCACACTTTTTATTGTATACTTCAGTAGCTTTCACCCGCTCACCAACCTTTTATAAATTAATTTTATAATTCACAATATAATACAAACCACAGATAATATATTATCTATGATACAAACGTATAAGGCCGGGGCTATATACGTATTCCGCAGCGTTTTTGGTCGAATTAAAAACGCATAGGTTTAAATCGGAGCTGCTATACACGACGGGCGTAATACGCCTAGTTGTCAGCAGCGGCGGAAAACGCAAGATACGCCGGCGTGTATAGCAGTAGTGAAGACACGACCTTTCGAGGCCCGAGCACGGATTAATATGCTATTAATATATATATATAATATATATTAATCCGTGGGCCCGACCTGCCGCGATTGCCTCGTATTTTTTTATATTTTCCTATCATAATAATATTATCAATTATTGAACAAATACAATTCCATAGCTGATATCGCACACGCAAACAATATAGAACGATATCTCAGTTATCACCACGGTTGTAGGTATATCTTAAACCGTGCTTATCACAGAACAATTATCATACCACGGCATAAGATAGTATTATCTACGGCCGTCGGGCCGTGAGCATACCACATGGACAAGTCAGGATAATAAAATATAACAATTTATTATTTAAGGTTATCATAACAACTATTTGATTCGTATTTCTCAACCAAAACAATACGTCTTTCATGTAAAATACTTTAATATTGTTATTATACAATATACTCTAAAGTATTAGTTGTGTCTTGTGTACTGAATAAACTGCCAAACAATGCCTAAGTCAAAGAGAGATAAAAAAAGTAAGTTATTCTGTTGTAATAAGCGAAAATGTTATTAAGAGGAGGCGGGCATTTGTTGTCGTAAGTCTTACAAGTGCCTAACATAGCAAATTTTTACGCTCAGCAGATCACGTTTAACTCCGTTAGTTTAAAAATTATAGTGAATTGACCTCTTATAAAATTTAAAGGTAATATTATTATCTAGGGCGCCTTATAGGCTTTTCATTATGTTTCAATTTTAAAGCGAGTTTTGAGTGTCTTAAAATTGTAAATTGTACATATTAAAATACTCATACTCGCTTTAAAATTGAAATATATTGAAAAGACTAAAGACGCCCTGAATAATAATCTTACCTTTAGATTTTATAAGAGGTCAATTCATTATAATTTTTAAACTTACGGAGGTAAACGTGATCTGCTGAGCATAGAATTTGCTTTGTTACGCACTTGTAAGACGGAGACAACACATTTTTGTATAACGTCCTCTTAAAGGTTCATAGAAAAATTGAACTATTCCAAATCATAATTTGTATTTAATAAAATAATTACAATACTAAATTATAATAGGTGTTAATGGTATTTCAAAATATGTTTTACCTAATATTCAAAATTAAATAGAATTCATAAATTGCATTAAGTAAATTTTAAAACGAATAAACAATTATTTTTTTATTAACATACTTTATGCAAATTCTAGATTATCTTAGTTTAATACCTATGTATTGAATTAATAATTAATTATTATTCACTATATTTTAATCAAAATTATGTTATTGATATTGTTTTTTATATTCAATTGAATAGTATAATAGGTAAATAGGTATTTATTTTAATGTCAAATGTTATGTGTTTTACCTTAGTTTCATTAACCAAGACAAGCAAATTGGGTTCTAAATTGAAACAATCTGTAATGGAAAATCTCCGTGAGGCTGTTAACAAATATGAACACATATTTGTATTTCATACTGATAACATGCGAAATGGTAAATTAAAAGATGTGCGAAATGAATGGAAAGATAGCAGGTAATCCTTATATACTTACCTAAATTATAATTAGGTATTTTTTTTAATATGTAATTTTTTTATATAATGTCTTAGGTTCTTTTTTGGTAAAAATAAAGTGATGTCATACGCTCTGGGAAAATCAGCTCAAGATGAAATTCAAACTAATTTACATAAATTAGCTCTTCAAATTGAAGGACAGTGCGGATTATTATTTACAAACCGACCAGTTGACGATGTTATAGAGTAAGTATACCTGTTTTATTTTATTATTTTTAATTATATCTATCTATTACTTATAAGTGTTTCATATTTTATATGCATCTATTGTTTAGGTGGTTTGATAACTACTCAGAGCCAGAATTTCCCAGGGCGGGTATCAGAGCTGCATACACAGTAACATTAGATGAAGGCCCTCTACCAGACACATTTATCCATTCAATGGAACCTTCACTAAGACAGCTTGGTTTACCGACAAGTTTACAGCGTGGTGTTATACAAGTTCTAAAAAGTCATACAATATGTAAAGAAGGAAGCGTTATCACACCCGAACAGTCTAGACTACTTGTAAATAACACCTCAGCATTTATAAAAATCATACTAGTTATTAATATATATATATTTTTTAGAAACTTTTTGGACATAAAATGGCAGAATTCAAAATAGTTTTAAGGTATGTTTGGTCCAAAGATGGACAATTTCGACCTTTGCTTGATGAGTAACAGATTGCAGACATAAAATCGTAAACTAATTAAATTGATAAGATTATAAAAAAATCTTCTTGGATAATTATCAAATATACTCAGTTTTTTTAAGCATTCAGTTATAATTTTTGTTTTAATTCTCCTAAGTTTGAATCTAATAGAAAACAAAATATCTATGTTGTGCAGTTGTGCTACTTCTATACAATTGTGTTTACTGTATAATATTTATTTATAAATGATGGTCATGATAAATATTTGACACCTGTTGGTTATAAATTAAATCTTATTAATTTAACATTGAAATATTAATTGTAAAATAATGCAATATAAAAACTGTAGGACTGTCAATATTCAATATATGTAATATGATTAGTATATACTCAGAATCTAAAATGATTCATCCAAACTGTTAAATTTGGTTATTCTGCAAGCCAATGTTCAAATTTCAAGAAATAATAGAATAACTACTCTTGTGAGGTAAAAATTTTATTTTATGTGTATTAAGAGGACGTGATACCATCATGTGTTATCTCTGTCTTACAAGTGCGTAACATAGAAAATTGTACGATCAGCAGAACACTTGTAGGTAAGTTAGTTTAAAAATTAGAGTGAATCGATCTCTTATAAAATTTGAAGGTAAGATTATTATCTAGGCCAGCGTTTCTTAAACTGTGATCACTTCAGGGTTCCACAAAACTTAAGTGCTTTTTTCAAAATTTTTAATCAATCTGTGATTAAATGTTTGTGCATTTCATAAGATGAATATTCTCAATTATCACAAAAGTGTTGGCACTTTTACCATTTATATATGGGAAACGGGGTTCACCAACTATGTATCAACAAAAACAAAATACCGCAATAGACTTGATGCCAAACCCAATGTGAGAATATAATTTTCATAAATTAAGCCCAATATTCTTAATATTTGTAATCATAAAAATTAATTCACTCATCTCATTAAAATTAAAATTTAGAAGTCCTGTTATTTAAAATATTTTTTGAATTAAATACAGAATAGTGAGTAAACATTATATATTATTCGTTTGGTCTGTTACTCCAATGATACACAATAACACTAAACACCTATAGGAATTTTGAGAATATCTGATTCTTATCATGAAGGGTGCTCATGACAGTTTTTAAAGTTCAAATTACCTTATTTAATTGCAACATTGTTGTACAAAAAAGTGTTTGTTGAAAATTGTAGACATTTCAAATAAAAATTATAAAAAAAAAGGAGGATAAGTGGATGTCGCTCTGCTGTACAGTAGGTTACAAGTAATGGAAGTAACAATTACACTATAATGGATGGTGTTAAATTTGAATTCAATGATATAATATTATTGTATAAGAAAAATGATTCTGAGCGAAAATGGCCAGTCAGCTTATGATATTATTGTGAATAAAGTAATTTATATATTTACCTATTTATGTGGACCCTTGTTTTAAATTTTCAATCCTTAGCTATAAAAGTTGAACATTAAATACATTTTTAACCACAAAATAGTTATGAAATTTTTAATTAGATAAATTTTGTCATAATTCGACCTTTAAATGCTTGTAAATAATATTATAATAATATGTACTTTTAAAATTTTTAACTGGTATTGTAACAATATATGAAGAGCCTAACATTAAATTTTCACGCTTTTAAACCCAACAAATAAAATTTTATTGATGTTCCTAGGAAAAAAAATTGAAAACTGACAATATTTATAAACAGCTCGAAAAAAGTCAAAATATTTTCAAAATGTAATGGTAAAAAAAAACTAAGAAAATTGAAAACTTGCTAATAAAAACATTCAGTTAATTTTCAAGTATCTGCTGACATTCGTTTTTTCACTACAATAAAATAAAAAAAATTGTTACACAAGAAATCAAGTGAATATCAAATGTTGAAAAAATTTGATTTCAAACGCTCATAAAAATTTAATTTGATGTGCTTGTAGAAATTTTTTTTTGATAAAGGTTTACAAACTTATGAGGAATCTTGTATTATATTTTAAAATCTTAGATTTAAAAAGAAAAATTTTTATGAATTCTTAACTCAAAATAATTTGGTAATTTTCGTGATTTTTCCATATTTTGTCAATTTTTAAACTTTAATTGCTTACAAAAAAAACTGTGACTAAGGATTTTTAGTATTTTTCAAATGTCATTGTAACATAATAGTAGTAGCCTTGTATTAAATTTTCTAACTTTTTTACCCAACAAATAAATTTTTATTGACATCTATAGAAAAAAATACTAATAAAATTGGATACTGAAAATGTTCCTCAATAGTTCAAAACGAATCAAAATATTTTCATAATTTTAAACATTCAGTGAAATTTTCAAGTATCTACGGTCATTTGTTTTTGAGTTGCACCAAAAACCAAAATCGATTTTCTCCAAAACAGATTTTGCGTAAAAATTCCCGTTTTTTCTTAATTTTTCTTTTGTTTTTCACGGCGCTTTTGAAAACTACTGAGAAATTTTTACTTTTGACACTCCAAAGTACCAACTAGATTCACTTTCCTCTCATAAAAGTTACTGTTGAAGAAAGTCCAAGGATTTTTACTGTCCTAAAAGGTGATGACAGACACAAAAATAAAAAAAAAACACATCATTGTAAAATCAATACATTCATTGTTTCACTCAGAATTTAAAAAGTTAGTAAAAATTAAAAATTGTTTCTCCTTAGATAATAATGTTCATAATTTAATACAATTTTTATATAATATGCGTTGGATTTTTACAATATTTTAATTTTTGAATGGGCTATGAGTGTAAAATATTAATATTTAAAAATGCTCATAGGTAATTCACATAAAAATTAAAATATTCTAAAACGCCAACAAGAAAACATGTTCTTACATTTAAGTTTAATAATAGGTCAATATAAACATTTAAGTTAACAGCACAAAATTGGAAATGCTGGTATTAATATATATAAATGCATTTTGATATATTATGCGTTAGTAAGATGGAGACAATACATGTGTAGGTGCATCATAACATAGTTAAAAACTTAACAGACTATTCTTCAATATTTGAGTGCATAGTTCTAGTGTATTGGCTGTTTGTCTTTCTGCGCTTTATAAGATTATATCAGTATTTTACACTAATAAAAATTTACAATAAACATTAAACACTATGATAATGGTTTGAAGAAATCAATGATTATCAAAACTAACTTCCTTACACTAATATTATTATAATGACGTCATACCCTCAGGTGTTGTCACCATCTAACAAACACAACATACATTTTTAAATTAAAATAAGTAGTTTTAAAACTGAAATATTAATAATAGCTTTAGATTATATTCTTAACATTAAGTTTTAGAATAAGTCAAATCACTATAATATTAAACCTAACAATAGAAAATATGCTACATTCTGCATGTAAAGTGTGGTTTACTTAACAATAATGTATTAACTTTTACTATCTCGAAAAGTAATCATGTTTTAAAAAATATTTTTTAACATAATTTGAAGTTAAACATCTTTTGGATAAAATGTTAGAATTAAATAAATTAGTCATTATTTTTAATTTTTTTTAATGCAAATTAATTTTAAATTTCATATTCTAAAGCAGAATATTTTTCATTTGATTTAACTATAAAAATTAAATTTTGAACAAGTATTTAATAAGTTATAGTTTGGATGAGCACAAGAGTATCCCTGAAAAATGTTACTACTCTCATCTAAACTTAATCTACTGTAAAAATTAAGTTGTTTGAAAGTAAGTTTTAATACGTATCAACAATTGCAGAAAAATATTTTTCTTTGGAATATTATTTAAAAATGCTTGTTTTTTAAAAAAATTTTGTTTTGTCATCATTTTAAATTATAAAACCAAATTATCTTTGAGATAATGAAAATAATAATTACCTTGTACATTCTTAAATATTTTAGAATTTATTATTATCAGAAAAATAGCTAACGGTAAAAGTACCTTGTAAAAAATGTTATCATTATGAAATATTTTATGATTTACTTCATTAATGTTATCAGCAATTTTATTTTTTTATGTAAGGCGTAATGAACTTTAAATCACGCACAAATATAGATCAATCTTAGTCTCTCACATCAGTAATAAGGTTCTAACACTTCCTGGGTCATTGCCCATTGATTAAACAGAAAAAAACCTACACTTCTATAAATTGATACAACAATTACTTAAAACTTAATAGTCATTCAATTTGTAAGGTATTATGGTGTTACTATTGTGATAAAGGTCTACAAACAATGCATATTGGCTGTACAAATACAAATAGTAAATACATTTATCATTAATTTGTTTAAGAAAAATGTATTTTATTTCATATTAGTATATTACACAATCACAGTTTGAAAAAAATACTAGACTTAAATATGTACCTAATCAGTATAAAAATGATTATTAATAATTTAGGTAGTTAAGAACTGAGATAATACTTATATAAAATTAAGATACATAGTATGCCATGCTTATATAGTTATATGTAAAGACCGGATTTGGCATATAATGCATGTTCATATTTTTATAAGCAATTACATGCAGTAAATAGGTTTTCATCAATCATACTTAAATAAATAATATTACAGATTTTTATTTTGTATATTCTACATAAAAACGCATGTTTTTGCATAATACATATACACTAAGTATACATTTAATTTTATAATTGTATGTACAATTATTATATATAAAAAATTTCAAATTGATCAGCATGTTAAGTCATTTTCACACGAAAAATATTCGAAAACTCTCATTTCTAAACAAACATTTGTTAATCAACAGTCAACATTAGGTGAAAATCAATCTGTATTTTTCCAAGACCTTTGTTCAGCTTTGATAGCTTCTAATATTCCACTGCATAAATTACAAAATACCAATTTCAAATCTTTTTTGGAAAAATATTATCATCTACATATACCTGATGAAGGAAGAATTATAAAATCAAATGTTACAGACGTTTTTAAAAAAAAAAACGAGAAAATATAGGAAGTTCATTCATATATTTTTGTATCAATGAAACTACTGACTCACGAGGCAAATATATTGCGAACTTTATTGTTAGAAAATTAAATGTTGATTCACCATCAAAATTGTATCTTTTAGCATCTAAAGTTCTTGAAAAAACAAATAATAATACCATAGTAAAATTTGTAAAGGATTGTCTTGGATAAATATTATGGCCAGAGGGAGGTAACGATGAAAAAGTTTTATTAATGTTATCCAATGAAGTCCCATATATGGTTAAGGCTGCTAACAATTTAAAACCATTTCATTCTAATCTTATTCATGTGACTTGTGCTGCTCATGGTATTCATCGGATCGCAGAAAAGATTATGGATATTTTTCATGAAATAAACGATTTAATTAACAACATAAAAAGATATGTTTAAAAGCTCCTTATAGAATTCAATTATAACATGAAATGTTACCTAATAAACTGTGCATGATAAATGATAAATGACATAATATACCTAGATATTTTAGTAAATATACCCTGGCTCGTGGCTTCACTACACGATATGCCTACAGATGATTGATTCGGGTCGGGCGATCTAGAAGTATTTTTTGACTGCCACCTGACGAAAACTGGTCGTTGCCAAATATATTTCTTATGTTGAACAGAGTATGCCAGACAATAATTATTTTTGTACTTATAAACTTGAAGGTATAGTAATTCTTTGAGTAAATTAAATAATGCAAAATAATAATTGTTTGCTTTTATTTTATTGCATTTTTAATAGTTTAGCTCAGAATCTTTTCTTTTTTGCTACGTGTATTTAAAACTTTGAAATATATATTAAGTGGGATTTATATTAAATAAAATTATCAAAAAAGTAGTTATCTAAATTAGATAAACTACACTATTAAATAAATTTCATTGTTTTTACGTTAATAAATTATGTAGGAAGTAACTAGTATTTATTATTGAATACTAATATTAGGTTCCCCTTCTAATCAACTAATTATAATGTATATTACTGAATCATTATGTAGTTGTACTACGAAATGTAAGTCATACAAATTAGGTAATTAGGTCAGGTTATGAAATCGACTATGTTCAACTATTAACAATACAATAATAATGAATGGATTGTTTTTAGAAATATCCTTAAGATTATTTGTTATGAAATGCTAACACTTACCTCCCATAAACAGAAAGTAGTGTACTTTCATTGGTAACATTTTTACATCTACTTGGATTAATGGCATCTTGTAATAATTATTTTCTTGAAATTGATAGCTAAAAATACAAGAATATCAATAAGTTTTATCCGTTTGATACCTAATTAATTGTTTACAGAATTAAACATACTATACCTTTATACTTAGTTCTTTTAGTCCAATATTATATTATTAGTAGTAAGATTATCCAATAGATATACTAAACAAAAAAAAAAAAAACAAAACATACCTAGAATGTAAATTATTAAGTGGTTAATTATTTAGTAAGAAAAATTATCTCTCACTTGTATAATATGGCTTCATTATCCTTTCAATTTTCTAATAACTAATTATGTAGGTTTAATTAATAAAATAGTTTGAAATTGACATAAAAAATCATAAACTTAATATTTAGCAATAACAGTTTAGCTCGAATCAGATTAAATATTATGTTTAATGAACGATTTACAACATCAGTGAAAAGTAATTAAAAACAATTAGTAGTATATCTAAAAAAACAATCAACGCTGATTATTTAAGTTGAAATATTCGTCAACAACACAGATTGGTCTGGTTAATGCTTATAGTTTATACTACATAATTTTTTTTGGAATGAAATAATGAGTGGTGATAGCTGATAGTATATGATAATCGATTTGATAAAAAAAAATGTAATGATTATAGGCGTGTTTTCGCGGTGGTAACCACAGTGGGTTATAAACGGTGCTGCAGCGGGTCGCCAGAGTGGTAACGAAAGCAAAAGTTTTGCCGTTTACTGATACCAACGGAATACTGAATAGATAAAATTTCATTGACAAAGTAAACAGTTCGTGCTGCAAAGTAAATTGTAAATTATAAATTTACCTACAACTAATATGACTGTTATGATGATATTATAATTAACTAATATAATATGATAATATACAGTCATACATATAGCCTAGTTAATTGTTATACGAATATTCGCAATGAAATAGTTAATGTTAATTATATAATGTATTTGGCAAAACCTCGTGAAAAGTATTGTTTATAATATTTATAACCAGAGAGTGGAGAGGAGAAACGCGGACATCGACATGATTCCGGCGTTGAGGAAGAGCATATTATTTAAGAATATTTTTCTTAAAAATACCTAGTTTAGTAGGTACCATCAAAATAATGTGGGTATACTAATATTATTTAATATAGATGTTCATAAAAATAAAATAACTGTTTTTATTTGTCTTATGGTAGAATATTTGAATACCTATGACGCATTCACAATTGAATACAAATTAATTTTCAAAAATAATGAATAATTATTTAAAAAGTTAACCGTATAAAAAAATTTAAATTGTTAAGGTTTAATCGGGTTCAATTTACGATAAGGAAATGTTAGTTTGTTATTATCGGGTACCGTAGAGGTCTTACTAACTATCATTAACCAACTGTTATATATTCTTATTTTTAGTCAAATAGTGTTTGTCCTGGACGGCCGTGTATCTCAAATGGAAGAGATAAATTTGTTTGAAAGTGGTGAAAGTGACAGATCTTTGAGTTCAAAACAGATGGATTATGAAGAGGGTAAGTTTTTTCATGTGTAGGTTTGAATTGTCATATTATTAAATCTATATGAATTACGAATGTACATTATACAAGTTTAATAATGTATATTATGTAGCTAACAATTTCAGTTATGACTCTGTGAGCGTAGATAATAATAGAAACAGACTGCACTTCACTACCAAAAAATTTAAAAAAAAAAAAAAAATTTTAAATAGGAAGGTAAATCGGTGTCTTAAAAAAAATGGTGCCCAAAAAAATGATGGAAGTATCCTAACAAAAATGATTAATAAGTGATATGGTAGAGGAATACTTAAAATGTAGTGTTTGCAGGAATGCTGATCTGTCCGAATGGGTTCTTTCTAAAAGGAAGAATTGAAGTAATTCAAACGCTGTTTACCTACGCAAGTTTAAAAAAACTTGAACATTTAATAGAAGGCTCCTAGTATATTGTTTCAAAAGCAGATGAAAAAAATTAAAAGTCCACAGTCACAATTTTTTTTTATAAGCATTTAAAGTTCAAATATTGACAAAATACGTAAAAATGAAGAAAATTTCCAAATTATTTTGAATTAGAAATGCATAAAAATTTTCTTTTTAATTTCAAAATTTGAAAAGGTAATGCAAGATTACTTATAATTTGTCTACCTTTATCAAAAAAAAAATGTCTCCAAGATAATTAAATTAAATTTTTATGAGCGTTTTAAATTCATATTTTTAAAATATACCTATATATATATATTTAAATTCATTATCCTATTTGATATTCACTCGATTTCTCATGTAACGATTTCCTTATTTTGTTGTAATTAAAAAATGAATAACTACCTACTTGAAAATTTCACTGAATGTTTATACTAGCCTCTTATATACCATACAATTTTGAAAATAATTTGACACTTTTTGAGCTGTTTACAGACATAAGACTATAAGAAAGTCAAATTATGAAGTCAAATTTGAGCTGTTTACAGACATAGTCAGATTTCAATTTTTTTAGTTTTTTTCTATAAATATCAATACAATTTTATTTGTTGGGTAAAAAAGAGTGAAAATTTAATGCAAGGCGCCTAATATATTGTTACAATAGTAGTTAAAAAATATTAAAAGTACATAGGCACAATTTTTTTTATAAGCATTTAATGCATAGGCGCAACTAGCCCTATATTTTTGAGGGTGCACAAATTATAAAGAATTCTCAGACCCCCAGACCCATACTCTATATACAGTGTATAATAGAAGATCTGAAAAAAAAAATTATGCTACTTAAACGTATGACAAAAATTGTGAAAAAATGTTACTACATTCTAAATTAATTTACTCAAAAAAATATTGATGTCTTAAAATATTCTAAAAATTAACTAATTGACTTAGATAAATGTTTTAACCATTAAAATTATTCTTATAATCAGATTTACAAATTAGCTATTTTGAATTTTTCCAAAAAATTTAAATTACATTTTTTATTTTTATTTTCAATATTAAAAATAAAAATATTAATTTATACATGAAAAAAAATTTAAAATATTGATTTGCACAAAAGTTATATTTAAAGCTAGAGAATCTAGATTGTCAATTTCTTGTATTTTCTTTTTTTTTAAATAATATATGTTCTATAGATCTTATTATTTGTTTAATATTATAAATAATTGAATAAACTTTGATATATTTAATTTTCATAAAATAACACCATGACAATTTTTTGAACAACACAATTTAACTGAAATATTGTTGGCTATTTTACGCGCGTCCGCTTGTTTTATAAATTATAAAAAATTATAAACAAGTAAACAATATAAACGCACCCACATTCATGAACCATGTGCAGTCTTTTATCTTGCTAAAGATAAAGAGAAATATTGTTATCCTGTTTTCTACTTTATTTTGTTGATTTATAAGAAAATATTATTAGGTATGATCATTACACAAATAAGTAATAACGATCTAACTGTGACTTGTTCTATACAAAATAAAATATCTACCTAAGCTAAAGGTTATTTTATAATATTAATATGTTATACTGTTATAACTGGGAATGTCAGAACATAATAGTGAAGTATCCACTTATTATATATCTCAATATACAGTATGGTACAACATTTTTGTATTTATTGATAATTTTTACTTCAAAATAATCAAAATATAATAGATTAAGTCTTTTATATTTTAGGGGTGCACAAGTCCCCTGTACACCCACCTAGTTGCGCCAATGATTTAATGTTCAAATTTCAACAAAATTTATCAAATTTAAAATGTAATAATTATTTTGTAGTAAAAAATGTATAAAATGTTCAAATTTTATAGCTAAGGATTGAAAATTTTAAACAAGGTTCCACGTAAATATGTTATATATAAATTACTTTATTCACAATAGTATCATCGAAGAGTCTCACTAGAGACTCCTTTCTGTGTGTAAAAAACACCGATAAAAAACAGCACATAAATGACGATAGTGAAACTATTATTCATTAAGTTTCGTATTTGCGCTCGGACTTCTCACTCGCACACGTTGGTTATTTGCGGAGTGTCAGAGATCTGAACTGCAGTTTTATGATTTTCATTTTTCGTTCCGTGGATCGTTGTACTGTCTTATCGTCGGCTATTGTTTGCAGATAGCAGGTATAAATGCACCTATAATATCCGATTTATATATGTATTTATTTATACATACGTGCAATATGTTTGCATTATTTTTACAAATCATTATTAATATTAATATTATTACTATTATATTATTATTATCAAAGAGTCCCGCTAGTATTAATATTGTTTCAAAAGCAGATGAAAAATATTAAAAATCCTTAGTCACAGTTTTTTTTTTATCAGCATTTAAAGTTCAAAAATTAACAAAATATGGAAAAATCACAAAAATTAGCAAATTATTTTGAGTTAAGAATTCGTAAAAATTTTTCTTTTTAAATCTAAGATTTTAAAATGTAATACAAGATTCCTTATAAGATTATCTACCTTTATCAACAAAAAAAAATGTCTCCAAGATAATTAAATTAAATTTTTATGAGCGTTTTAAATTCATATTTTTAAAATATACCTATATATATATATTTAAATTCATTATCCTATTTGATATTCACTCGATTTCTCATGTAACGATTTCCTTATTTTGTTGTAATTAAAAAATGAATAACTACCTACTTGAAAATTTCACTGAATGTTTATACTAGCCTCTTATATACCATACAATTTTGAAAATAATTTGACACTTTTTGAGCTGTTTACAGACATAAAACTATAAGAAAGTCAAATTAAATTTTTATGAGCGTTTCAAATTCAAATTTTTACAACATTGGATATTCACTCGATTTCTCATGTAGCAATTTCCTTAGTTTGTTGTAATTCAAAAACGAATAACTGTAGATACATGAAAATTTCACCGAATGTTTATACTAGCATTTCCTATACACCATACAATTTTGAAAATATTTCGATTTTTTTTGAGCTGTTTACGGGCATTTTCAGTTTTCAATTTTTTTAGTTTTTTTTCTATAAATATCAATAAAGTTTTTTCTGTTGGGCCAAAAGTGTAAAAATTTAATACAAGGCTCCTGATATATTTTTACAATAGCAGTTGAAAAATATTAAAAATACATACAATTTTTTTTTATAAGCATTTATCACATTTAAAATTTAATAATAATTTTGTAGTTAAAAATGTATAAAATGTTCAACTTTTATAGCTAAGGATTGACAATTGAAAACAAGGTTCCACGTAAATAGTTTATATATAAATTACTTTATTTACAATAATATCATCAAATATACTTGGTAATATCATAGGCTGACTGACCGTTTTCGCTCAGAATCGTTTTTCTTATACATCGATATTTTATATTTTTATCATTGAATTCAAATTTAATACCATCCATATCAATGACCCACTTGTAAACTACTGTAAATCAGAGCGATACCCTCTTGCCCACCTTTTTTAATTTTAGTTTACTTTTAAATATGTGTTTTTTATATTTAAGATGATCAAAGTATCAGAAATTCAAGATAACATTTAGTTTACAAATATTAATAAATCTTTAAAGTGATAGTTTTATTAAATGGCGCGTCATGGCTACCCACATAGCAGAAACATATTGAATAAATGTCAATGAGATATTATTAATTTTATGTTAATATTCACAGAATATCTTTATTGACTTCCCTTCAAAATACCACCAGATATTACATAAATGTCTTATGAACCAACTTTTTTTATCTGATAAATATCAGAATAAATATATCTTATTTATATCCATATAAATATATTGACAAGATATAGAATTGATATATTATGAATATTATTTTAATATTAAACTAATATCCAATTACAAACATTTAATTAATATCAACATGTATATATTGATCAGATATATCATTAATATATTTTTATATTTAACTTATATCCAAATATAAATATCTAATGTATATCAACACATATACATCCACCAGATATATTTTTAATATCTTTTTATATTCAACTTATATCCTAATTCAAATGTCTGATGTATGCACTCACTTATCAACCAGATATATTATAAATATCTGTTTCCATTAAGTTAATAATCTCTCACACATCAATTCATAATAATAACTGTAGCTATAATAATAAAATGTATTATAAATATAAAATTATACAAATAATTCATAATCAATGTATCATTTTAATAAATTCAGAAAAAAAAATCAAATACAAATACAAATCAAACTTTTGAATTAGCATATCTATATATGCAATAAACTAATTATTATTATACATAAAATAAATAAATATGAAGCATAAAAAGTACTTCATATTATATAATATTTTTTTAATTTTCTTATTATTAAGGATATATAAAATAAAAATTATACAAATCAATTTCTATTTGAGTTGTTTAAATCAATATAGCTTAACTTATTATTATACATAAAAGAAAAGGTAGATATAAAATATGACTTATAAAAACTACTTCATAATATATTACATAGTTTTAATTTTCTTATTATTAAGAATATGTATATAAAATAAAAATTATACAAATTAATTTATTTTTTGAGTAGTTTAAAGCATTATATATAAAATACAATTTAAATGATTAGACTAGTATATCATCTATAGATATCTATATATATATATATATTTAAAACAACTTATTATTATACATAAAATATAAATATAAACATAATAATACAATAAATTCATAATCATTTTAATAAATTCACAAAAAAAAATCATACTTTTGGATCACCACACCTATATGCAATAGACTTATTACTATTATACATAATAGATAATATTTAGATTATTAAGAATATAAAAAATAAAAATGAATAATTAAAAAATTACAATATTACATTTTTAAAGATAAACAAAAAACCTTGTATCTATGAATTATTGGTTTTTGATTTTTTGTTGTTCTATTCTGTCTTTAGCTCCAGTCATATATTTCCCAATCGATATGATGATTTCCTCATCTGAAACAGATTTCTGTTTAGATTTTCTTACAGCATCTGTAAAAAATATACAAACAATTTATTAATGATTTTGTCTATTGAATTATAAATAATAAATAAAAAACAAATAATTAATAAGTTATGATGTGATGGAATTTTTAAAAACTATTAATGTTTATAAATTAATTACCAAAAATAGCTTTATTAATGAATAGCGTATGAAAATTTTCTTTGTTTCTCAAACCGTAATAGGTAAACTTAATCAATATGGTATCGTCAAAAACTTTCTTCAACATCTTGTTAATGATTCTTGACAGAGTTTTACCTCCAAGCCTGGTCAGCTCACTAACCTGTAAAATATATATTCAAAAATGAGATATAAATACTTAATATTAAAATATTATATATACATACAACTAGTTTATAAAAGATTCTGTCGGGTAACCATCCAATTAATGTAATTGTCAAACATAAGGATCGGAGACCTATGACACGGTAGTATTTGATTGTAGTAGATATCTAATGTGGTAAAGATTGTTCATTGTGAAAATGTAATTCATATTTTGTTACAGACGGTCATTTTTTAAGAATGTTTTCCTGGCAATCAATATGCTATATGTCTCCTCTAAGACGAGAAGCATGAGTTGCTTACCAGCAACAAGGAACGATTCATCAGTGACAAGAAAGAAACATCTATAAGGATGAATGGAATGTAATTGCCTGATTATTGAATCATGCTTGGTTAACTCATCCTACCTCGAGGCCAGTGCCGCAACTACGCCAATTTGAGCCCGTGTGTAAATAAAATAAATGGGCCCCTCCCTTACTTTTGAAAATTGAAAAATTGATCTATCGACTATTGTAAAATTAATTTTTCCAAATTTGAGAAAACATACTTTGGAATTTTGAGTTTTTACTTACACAAAATAAGGTTAACATAATTACAACGCGTAGGTACCTATATATTTACAAATAAATAAATGTAATAATTTGTAGCCTTTTTTATTCATTTTGAATATAAATAATTATCAAATAACAATTAAATTGAACATACCATACATTAACAGTCAATTAGAAACTCAAAAATAAATACTCCATACTCACTTTAAAAAATTATGGCAATCATTTCTTTATTATTTTATAAATTTAATTATTCAAATAAATATCGCAAATAAGTTTTCACTTATGTTATCAAAATGGATAGCTTATTGACCGACAACAAAATAACGACCGTAGAAGATCCGCCTATTGAACGTGCAATATAAAAGCGAGCACGGCCCCTTTTTCTCGCATAACAAAAATAGGCACCAATAATTGAAATGCGTAAATACACTCGCACTAAACCAGTCAAAATGCGTGTTCCTTCGTATGACGCACTTTAATCAATTGCAACTAAACTTTTTTAATTTCGGTTATACAGTCCGCAAAAGAAACGTTGATGTATGATAATGTTGTATACAAAACAAAACCGATCTATCGTTCAATCTTTGTTAATAATTATTATTATAATAAAATGGTTTTATTTTTTTCTTTCTATATATTTTTAAATTTTTATCATTGGGCCCCCTATTATGGGTTGGGGCCCTGGGCCCATGTGTTTAACACACACAACACACCCGGTTATTGTGGCACTACTCGAGGCTGGCACTTTAAGTGTCTACTATTATAGGGCAGCTTATGGACTGGAGGGTGGTAACTTGTGTTCTGTAATGAGAAAAATGACAGAAGTTGGATTTCTTTCTTTGCCGTTCATTATATGCAGGTATAGTGAAATGTTTACCGGAAAAAATATTATCCAATTTTGCATAAACAGTTAAAATATTAAACAATATTATGCTGAATTTACTTATATATAATTAGCAAGGAACTTCATGCATTTGCATATTCAAAATCTGATTTGATACAAATTAGTCTCGTAAGGCATTGCCCTCTGAGGTTCTGCTTATCAAGCACAGTATACTATCAAATTACAGACCACATTAAATTCATTAATGTACTTATTCAACAAACCATAGTTTCACTATACTATTTTACTATAAAAAGAATTAAAAATATTTGATTTTACTTCACTTATTATTTGTTATAACACACTATTGAAGCTAGTGAATGAAAATTTGGTATGTTGTACGTATGTAAGACGAAGATAATAAATGCATGGGTTAGTGTCCTCTTAAGTATAAACTTTGATAATAAAATATATAGTTGAACATAATATAGACAAATAGCTTGTAATCTATAAAATAATATTATATACTTTTACGATTGGGAGTTTTTAAAGTATTCTATACTCTATTCAATTTAAGTTGACCCACTCGTCAGAAAAAAACTGGTCATGGTCACGCATGTTTCGCAGAGCTAGTGTCCTATGTCGCATTACCGATGCTGTTGACTCGATAGTAAACGATGATCGGCGATGGCAGCGATCAATCACGAAACACCATTCACTGACCAGGAGGGTCAGACTGTTTCGGCAGCTCAGTATGCATGCGCGGAAGTGGGTCAACTTAAACTGAATAGAGTATACCTGCATTTAATATTATATTATATATCTTACATATATACATACATTTTCAACATTGTTAGAATTCTGGATAAGTAGGTTAGGTTAGGTTAAAGCGAGCTGAACATACGTGCAACTATAATATGCTGAATTAAAAAAAAAAATAATAAATAATAATACATTTATTAATTTTTTGTTGCAGAATACCTTAGGTACAAAAGAACAAACTGACATTGCTGCTAAAGTTATTGCAAATTGAAATTGATATTGAGTTTTACTTTGACAAAATGAATGATATTGATGTTTAAAAAAAACATGCTCAAGAATAAGTATAATTCCCATTGCCAATAGGAATTATAGTATTTAATCAATTTGCTTGTTTGCTAAAATTAACTAGGACTTAATATTTATTAGAACAAAACTAATAAAATTAAATTAAAAGCATATAACTATAGAAATATATCACTTTTATTTCGAGTTTTCTCACTGGGGCCCAGTATTCATATGTTTATGAAATAAAATAAAATAAAAATATTAATTCATTATTGATTAAATAAGGTAGGTATATTTGTATTGGGAACTATACAATAGTTAATATACAATATCACTTAATTTTAAACAATTCCATTATATAATATTCAAAATAGTTAATGCCAATCAACTTTGAACAATATATAAGTAATATAAAAATTAGATATCAGTAGCATACAATAATACATCAATATTTAAAGCATAGCATTAGTATCTATACTTTATTCCAAATAAGATCATGAGTTGTGGTGCGGCGACCAGTTTTCGTTGGGCGGCGGTCAGACATATGGCTAGATGCCGTCCCCACTGCAACTGTGTCAGGCGCAACCACGGCCCAAATCCACTCCCATGCGCACTATTAGGCCGCCATGATCTTATTTAGAATAGAATATAGGATAAAGATTTTCAGGTTTAAAAAAGTGGAAATATGATATAATATTACCTAAAAAAACCCAACAAGACGTATTCTACTTATATTCTTTTAAAAATATGAAAAAATGTTCAATGAACACCAAAATATGATCTAATATGCATTTTTTTTATTTTAATAAGAATACTTTATTAACCTAACCTACCTATTGAGTTATATCAGTACCACACACTAATTTTCCAGCATTAAACTTTATTTGAATTGTTTGTTGGTAATTATAACTAAACACCTAATTTCAATAAGAAGTTTGAATTGTTTGTATTGTATTTAAATAGTACATCCAGAACAAACAATAATTGTAAAGTAGGTAAATTTAAAGTAAAATTATTTTCAACTTACACACTTATTTATTTTGATATTTTCAATTATTAACTATTTGGTCTAGATAAATAGGACCTATAGTTTTAGAAGTTACAGTCATGACAGAGTTTTTTAAATTTGAAGTTGTAATTAGAAGAAATTCCATAATATTTCATGTGTGATTGACTATCATTGGAATTCAGGATGGAGAAACAGTAGCATAGGATAGAGGTAAATGGAAGCCGGTATGTGTTGCGGCAATGTGCCTAATGGCCTTTAAGAAGTAGCAGAAGAAGAAAAAATAATGATAGACTATACAGTATACACTATAACTGTCTTTTATAATTACTGTCGACACATTATCGGTGTTATCTCAAATATTCCTTCAATATTGGTGGTATTGCTGTGAAATCTTTGAGGTTTGACGTAGACATGCCTAAACTCAAATTAAAATTTAAAAAATATGTAACTCCATCGTACATTAAAAAAATAGCCGAAATAAAAGTTCATGTCAATGTTTTTTTTTATTGAAAAATGTACATTTTAGAAATACTAAGGAGTTCTAAGAGCTGGGAAATTATCCTGACACGCTGTGTCACGCTGTTCCATCTGATCCACGTAGGTTTTGTGAATATAACACCAATATTGAAGGATTTAGTATTTTTAATTATATTTTTGAAATCGTAAACCAATATTCTAGATTTTTTACCCAAAACGATTAAAAATGACGGAAGTCCATATGTTTAACAAATATGTATGAGTACAACATTTTAATATCTGTAAATGAGTGCAAGGAAATCACAATAATATTTAATTCTTATAGAAATATAAAATGCCCTATGTAAAACGCCTTAATAATTTAATGTTAAAATCGTGACTTGTTTTTAATTTTTTTATCTTCAAAATATACCTTCCAGAAAAAACTAACGCTTCGTAGAGTGATCCGATTTTGATAATTTTTTTGTGTTTGGAAAAGAGACTTCTGAAAGGGTGTATTGGACGCTTTCTTAATTCTATTTCTAAACCATCATATTATATATAATACGATTTTGAATATCAACAATTTCCACAAGAATTCGTTAAGGGGTTAGGGGATCGCAATACACGTACTTTTCAAATGTTTTAGACCAGTAAGCGGCGGGAAATTACCCATACTTTGGAATGTCCGATTTAATTTTTTATACATATCAACTTTCAAGGACCTAAAAATTAAAAAAAATTTTTTAAAAATCTTATGAAATAATTGCATTACATTTATATTTATTTTGGGCACATCTGATTTTAAATCAAAAAAAGTAATTTCTATAAAGAGCATAGTCTAGAAGGCAGAATCTTATAAATTCAACCATTTTACAATCGAACTTCAGGAATTATGTTTAATTTAATACCGCTTTTAGTGTTTTTTTTTAGTTATACAGACATATATGATATATTTCATTTTTCGCAAAGTATCAAAATGTACATGCGTGTACGAGAGTTATTCGGCGCCGGTTGCCCGAAGCGGCATAACAGCGATTCTCGGAAACACACATTAATGTGTTTGCTACTCACTTATATGGGTAAAGTAGGCAGTTATTGGCACCTTAAAAATTCGTTTTTGGTAGTTATTGGCACCTAACCTACTCCATTACGAAATCAAATAGCAAATTATCAAATAAATAATATGATAACATCAAGATTGATAATGAAACAGTATAAGTATGACCGTACAATTGAACAAATATATCCCTAAAATTCATAATTAAACATTTTATATACGAAAAACAAAATTACTTGGTGCCAATAACCACATCCCTGCCAATAACACCATGCTTTACCTACGTTAGACAGCTCAAATGTACGTATCATGAAAATTGCCTTAATCGGTGTTTCCGAATTGCGTGCGTAGTTTTTTAGTGACAGACTATGTTATAGAGCCGAGTTGCGTGCTTGGTTAGTTTAACCAAGTTGGTTCGGTGAAATTAAGAAAAATTAATCGAAAATGCAGTATAAATTCAGTAAAAATTTACTTTATTACACAATATACATATTATTATAAACAAATAAATAGAATAAGCGGTTTTTCTTATTTTGTTGTTATTCAAAAACTATAATAAACCGGCGTAGGTAATAGGTATAATATTTGACATTTTCAATAAATGTTTTTTAAACATAATAAATACATTTTTTTAATTTTTTATATTTTTGTTTATTAGTCAAAGAATCGATCAATAACTATAAAGCCGTAAGTTAAAAAATCACAATATAAAACATTATTAAAAACATAGTTTAAAAATAGATTAAAAGTGTCAAAAGTGGAAAGACAAAAAATCAGTCAAAAATATTGAATTGGATTAAAATACAATTATACCTATACAAAAAATCAATGAAAACGTAAATTATACTGTCAGTTTTCAAACGCCAGTTAGTAAATTTTTCAAAATTCTAAAATTTTTAAAATGTTTGGATACGAAAGGTAGAACTTATTATTGAATTTTGAATGAAAACGGAGAACAATTTTAAAAATGTTTCTATTTCTGATTTTCGAACTTTTACGCACGCACGCAATTTAGACCTGTCGCGAAAATACTCGCACGCAACTCCGCTCTGTCACAAATAAACTGCGCAACCAATTCGGTTGTTGACCAAAATTGCTCATTTTTTTGGCAAGCAATTCGGATGCAGCCGCCTAAAACGTGATACGCTGGAGCCCGTTTATTTTCTCTCTAGCCCATGCGCAACATAGACAAAACGCAATTACGCAGAATTATTTTTCTATGTTTATAAGTAGGTACTTACTTAATCTTTTAGTAAAATCACCCTCTACAAAAAAGATATAGTATAATATTTTTGAGGAAAGTCATATCGATTTTTCTAAATATTGTCTCAAAACAATTTAAACATCTAACATTTAAATGTATAATATTTTTTTTGTTTATTTTTAAAGTCAAATAACAATAAAATATAAAATCGATATGTCATTTCCTAAAAAATATTATTCTTTGTCTTTTTTGTATTGGGTGATTTTACTCTAAGATTACTTATAACATAGAAAAAATGATTCTGCGTTGATGCGTTTTGTCTATGCTGCATTGCTGTGCGTGTGCCATAGAAAGAAAACAAATAGTGTGCTGACATCCTCTTAAGAGGACGCTACTCGGCCATTAATTGTTGTCTCCGTCTTACAATTGTGTAACATAGCAAATTTACGCTAAGTAAATTACGTTTAACTCCGTTAGTTTAAAAATTAGAGTGAATTTACCTATTTTGAAACTTTCTGGTAAGAACATGAAGTTCGTGTTTGTATGTGGGTTTTTTACGATACCGTAAAAGTGGGTCAATAGATACAAAATTTCGAAATAAATTAAAAGTTTCATTGACCAATAACTACAATCTAAGTACAACTATATTTATAAGTTATTGATGTATTAAATTGGTTATATTATGGAGAAGCGAATTCAATTGATTTACTTCCACAATAATTATTGATTATTGAAAATTAATAAGACCAAAAATTATTTTACCTCCAAAAAACCTCCATCAAATTTGTTATTATGGTGCTCATGAACAAAATGTGATAACTCCAAATCAAATTTTTTCACTGATGTGCGTGAATAATGAAAATTAGGTAATTTATTAACGTCAGTACTCAGTAATTAGTATCAATCCTATTTAATTAATTGCCTATTTTTATATTTTTTTGATCTACACATTTTGTATTTCGGGTGAATAGAAACATGCCAATTTTTTTATGTAATAATATAATTAGGTAAAATTTTTTTTTTTGTAAGTAATATAATTAATTTAGTTAATATAAGAAACTTAAAGACATCATCAATTTAAAGGCTGAAGAGTTATGTAATTGGTTAAAAATAAAATACTACTATAAAATATGTTTAAAATTTGCTTTTTTTATATAAAAGCTGCAATTAGGTAATTTAAATTGTTTTTTTTTTTTAAATTCCAAATTATGTTTCACTGATGGTTTTCTAATCTCTAATTTCTTTAATTTCTATAAAAACTAAATGGCTGTTTTTTCACCCACACCTACGGGCGAATAGAAACATCACACTTTAAAAAATGTATAAAATAAAATTGTATAGTTAGGTAGGTAATCTTTAAAATTGCTATCTTGTAGTACTCGGTAAGACCCACATTTTGATGTACCTTAAACTTTAAAGCGTTATGCGTAATTTAGATCCAGAGATATGACAACAGAAAGGTGTAAACGTGTGCCAGCTCTAGGAGAAGACAAATGGGACATATGTCCAGGGCCCCGCAATTTTTAACTATCATCTTAATACCGTGAAACACATTGAAATTTTATATTAACAAATTATAAATCTATACATTTATTGTTATAGGTATACTACACATGTATAATATTAATATTATTTCTATCATCAGTTATTTGGAAAATTATATCTAAATTTAGTCATAGTACAAAGTAAATCATTATCGATACGAAGAAGGAGTAATATTTTTAGGATACTCGAGGATTGTAGGAGTATACTATAATTAATAATATAAATATTTATTAACTCTATAGTCATTGTTTTTTCTGTTCTCTGTTTGGAAAAGCTTTCCGAGTATTGTCGTATGACCGTATTATAGAAGGGGCAAGAGCTATATATTCTTAAAACATTTATTTGATTATCTAATATTATATGTTCAACATTTGAATATTTGACTGAAATCCGCATTGCACCTTACAGTATTTTTTTAACAATTTCTGCATAATATCATAAAATTAAGTTTTTATTTTATGAAATTATTATTACAATTTAATTTAGGTACAGTATTAGCTGTATTAAATAATATGTACCTATCTACTGCGTGCGTATCTATAGTGTATCAGGATTAGTTTTAATGTATTTTATTGTCTACCGCCGCCGCGTACTTAGATATTAAATAATTTATTATATCATTCAAACATTTTGATGATTTTATTTATTTTTTATTGGTGTTTTTATAAGTTGTAATTATTAAAATAAATATAAATTAATAAAATAATAAGCCCCCAAAAAATGTATTAAACTTAACTTATAATTTTCAACATATACATATTATTTTATTATTTGTAAATAATTTTTTGTTAATACATTATAATTAAAAAAAAAGGATAAGAAAAACTATTCTTTATTTCTTTATTTATTATTTATTATATTTTATTATTATACATAAATTAATAATAAAAAAAAACAACTTAATATTATTGTTTTTAATGTTTAAAATTCAAATAAAAACAGCATTAATTTTAAAAAATCCTGATTTAAAAAAAACCTAGGATTTTGCCTTCCTCTGGGTATTTATTAACTATGTCAGGGCCCCGCAATACCTAGCGTATACCTAGCGCCGGCACTGCTATTCACCCACTTTTATGGTAGTTAAATTTTTTAGCAACTTTTGCGTATATAATATAGCGTAACTAAAAATGCTCATAATTCACTTCAAAACTGAATTATTGTAAAAAAACCTTTTAAAAAATAGATAATGTTCTTACAATGAAGTTTCGTAATAGGACAATTCACTCTAATTTTTAAACCAATGGAGCTAAATGTTATCTGCTGGTCGTAAATTTGCAATGTTACGCACTTGTAAGACGGAAACAATAAATATCTGTGTAGCGTTCTCTTAAGCAACGAAATTTCAAATTACAAGTCCAATGCTCCCTTAAAAAAAATTATCTTTTTTCTGACGAAAAAAAATGCGTGTGATTTTTGTTGTAAAGCGTGTCTTGAACAAAAAATCACGCTTTTCATTTTTGGTTGATAGTTATTGACTTATAATAAATTGTTGTGTGCTCGTATGGCGCGTACTAGATAGCCCGGTACCTGCATTCAATACAATGGACTCATTTCAGTTTTTGACACATAATTGTCTTTTGATATGAAAGGGCTCGCTCATTGCATACAACCAATGCTTGAGGAGGTACAGTCACTTAAACCGTGACTTAACCAGATTCCCATCATTTCATAGGAATCGTTGATGGTCTACGCGGCAAGGTGACGAATATGCGTCTATGTTCCATTCGCAGCCGTTGTCGTACTCGCATTTTAGGCATTTAAGCTTCCCGCGATTCGCGGCCCAATTTTAAACACTTTCGTTCCATGGGCATCCGTTCTCTCTCGCATATTTCAAGCAGTTCGGTTTTCCCGAAAACGCGGCCACTCGAAAAGTATTAGCGTCCCACGGGCATCCGTTTTCTCTGCAATGCTTAAGAATTTCCAGCCCGCCCAACACGCAGCAATGGCTACACGTTTCTGCATCCCTCGGACGATCGTTTTGTCGTGCGTATATTAAACACTGCAGGTGTCCTTTTTCCGCAGCATTAGTACACATATGGATGTCCAAGGGGCATCCATTTTTATGATGATATACAAGACAGTCCAATCAACCGTTTCTTGCCGCAGCGCTGCACGTAAACGCGGACCACTGAGCACCTTTCAAGTGCGCGTATATCAGGCATTCCGGGCTCATTACCATGTGTGGTCCGGAGCCAGAGCAAACATTTCCCTTAAATTATAAAATGCTCCACCGGCCAGTGCGGACAAGGCTTATATTACGCGAACAGAATTTTAAATGTTCTACGCACGACGATTTTACGTTTGGATTTTTGGGAATTTTCATTCCTTGATGTCAGCTGAGCCGCTGCTGACAACAATCCATTTCCGTCGTCCAATTCGACATCGAAATCGACACTTTCTATTGGTTCTTCATAATCCTCCCGACATTTTGCGTTCCAGTGTACTATTTATGAGGATCTACTGAATCAAACTGCTGTTCGTCTTCGTGATGATAATTCGGTCATTGTCAGTTTTAAATTTTTTAGTTTTTTTTTCTAAAAATATCAATAAAATTGTATTAGTTGGGTAAAAAATCGTGAAAATTTAATACAAGGCTCTTGATATATTGTTACAATAGCAGTTGAAAAATATTAAAAATACATTGGCACTATTTTTTTTTGAATAAGTAGTTTAAGTTCCAATTTTGACATAATTTAAAATTATTTTGTAGTTAAAACTGTATTAAATGTTCAACTTTTATAGCTAAGGAATTAAAATTTAGAACAAGGTTCCAAGTAAATAGGTTATATATAAATTACTTTGTGCACAATAATATCATCAAATGTATTTAATAATATCATAGGCTGACTGACTGTTACCGCTCAGAATCATTTTTCTTATACAATGATATTATATCACTGAATTCAAATTTAACGCCATATTACTGTGACCTTCTTGTAACCTACTGTAAAGCAGAGTGACACCAACTCGCCTATATTTTTGTATATTCATTTAAAGTTAAAATGTTGATAATATTTATTATATTGATAATTTACAAATTATTCTGCAATTATAAATTTATAAAATGTTCAATTTGAATAGCTAAGGATTAAAATATGAAAAAAAGCGGGTAAGTGGATGTCGCTCTACTGTACAGTAGGTTACAAGTGATTCAATGTATAACGGAATGTATTCAACTTGAATTCACTGATATAATATCATTGTATAAGAAAAACGATTCTAGGCGGAGACGGTTTATCAGTCTGGATTTCTTAAATTTTTATTATTTATTATAGCCTTTAAGTTGAATTCTTGAGATAATATTATATTATAATTTTTTATTCGTTGCTACAGTGATAAACAAATCGTTAGAAATTAACATCCCATTTTAAGCCGTTTTTCGTAATTTGTCTGTAGTTATTCCCGTGACATTAAATAACTATTGAGAAAATCGAAAAATTATCGCTTTAAAGTACCATCTTGATCCAATTTGCTAAAAGATAAGGTACTATATGTTGAAATCGAAACACTATATCTGGTAGAAACAAATACAAGATATTAAAAAATAAATAAAAAAATAAACACCTTTGCCTAATCACTAGCTTCCACGCTCCGCTCAGAATCTAAAATAAGATTCCACGTGAGTATTTCATACTGTAACCAAAAAATCTAAAAAATAATATATAAACAGAGTTTTTTTTTATAGTAGTTATTGAAGTTTAAGTTTGGATGAAATTAGATAAATTACGGTGAAAAACGATTTTAGTTTTGTGTTATAATTTAAAAATATTAGTATATGTGGCCCACTTGTTACCTACTGTACAGCAGAGAAACACTCACACACTATTTTTTTTTTATTGATTTAACTATCATTTTTTTTTATTTCGTTAATTTTCTATTTTTAACTATAAAGAGTCATTGAGTTTGCCTATACAAACCCCTTTTATTTATATATGTACATAGTTCGAATAACACTCATTATCGAAAACAAAATATTTTACAAGGGAACGTATAAGAATATTGTAATTTGTAAATATTTGTCCATGGGAAAGACATAAGAGGGCTTGTGTACCCCCTAAAATAAAATACATTTTTTTTTAAACATATTGTGAAGTAAATATCGAGGAATATCGGTACGTACAACCTACTTCACTATAATGGTCCCTGCAGCTATAGCATCAATACAATGTATTTTTAGTGGGGGTTATCTGAAAAAAATCACAAAAGAAAAATAAGGACCCCCCTAAAATGCATAATGAGAAATAATCGTTAACTTATCTAATTTTGAATATACGCAGATACTAACTAACTTAACCTACCACATTTTTCAATATGTATAGAGTGCCATCGATAACCGAAAATAAAATAGTGATTTTAATTCTACATCATTTTAGACCAGTAATGACCTTTTTTGAACCTTTTTTTGAGGGACGCAACTCACCAACTGATAATAATTTCGGACGCAAGTAGTATGCTCTCATTTCGACAACGACCTACTATTATAGATACATTATCTATTTAAATAATATTATAATTTAATTACAGATTGACTATCATTGTCGTTATGGTTGCTTATTTTACAATATGAAAGATGAATATTATATCGGTTTAATAACTGGTGGTGTTTTAGCCACTGTTTATCCGGCTCAAGAGTAATCACAAATAATTCCTCATTTACACATTACCTACTAAATATATACATAACATGCAGTTACATATATTATGCATTATGTATTAACATAATATGTATACAATTTTCGTTTATTAAATGAAGCTTTTTTTTTAAATTTTGGGTTATGTGTTTTCTTCTTTTTAGGGTCTCGCCACACCATGCGTTTTAGCAGGTCCGGGTGAACCGGATGCGTTTTGGCCGGATGATTTTGCCTATGTCACATCTATGCGTTGTTCTTAAAAACGTTCCCTCCACTGCATTCCAAGTTCCAAACGCCACCGCTAGTCCCCAAATGTTTCAAAAAATTATTGACCAATAATTTCATTACATTCAATGTCTCTACGCTCTCTGAGGTAGACCTAGATCACTTAAGTAATTTATGCAGAATTATTTTATTATATTACTTGTCAGTTATAACGTTATAGGTACGAGTATAATTTTTAAATAGGTAACCTACCTAATTAAAGTGTGTCAAAATTATTACATTTTTGTATTTTTTAATTAATTTTTTTGAACACTCCATAAGTAAGTATACTTGTATTTTATAAATGTATTCAATCGTAGTTATATAATATTGTATTATTAATTAGTTTATATTAAATACATTTAAATGTAGATTAAATGAATCTTCAAAATATTAAAGTTTTTGCTGTAGCTGAAGCATTAGGCTTATTAGAACCACCAAAAGCAAAACGAAGGTATTGGGTACACCCACTAAATACGGATAGTGAGAAAAAAGGCCAGTTTACGACATTTTTTGAAAATATTAGACAATATCCTGATAAATTCTTTGAATATTACCGTATGTCGATTTCAAGTTTTGATGAGTTGCTAAAAACTCTACGGTCACATATAACGAAAAATACCACAGAATTTCGTAATCCGATATCTGCTGAGGAACGCCCAACAATTACTTTAAGGTAAGTTTATTTTTTTATATTACGTATAAAAGTTAAGATTTTCAACGTGATATATATGACTATTAATAATTAATAAGTTATCACTAATCACCTATAGGTAGTTATCAAAAATTAAAAATAATTATTTTTATTTTTTAACATAATTTCTGTATTAGGTTATGAAAATATACAGACAAACAGTATATTCTAAGAAAAAAAATTTAATACTTTATTTTTATTCAAAGATAAAATAATATTTAAGGGTATGGTATAAATAACATTAAAATATAACAATCTTCGTTATTTAATTATAAAATATAAAAAAATGAAACAATTTCATGTTCTTACAAAATTAAAAATGATACATTTTTTTAACGTCATTAATACATTATACCATAAAATATTTTACTGTAAGTATAACAAACCTTGTTATTTTAATATTTATGAAAAAAAAAATTAAAAAATGTCATGTTTGAATTTAAAATTGAAATGACGCACCTTATTGCAATAAGTATAATTTAAACTTTACTTATTTATCATACTATTAAAATTTTTCAAACAAATCACCACTAGTATAGTAGGTTGTTGGGATTGATCAGACATATAAGTATATGAGCTTTTAGGATATGGTGTGGAATGTTGAGCATTTGGATTGAAATTAGATGAATATATTAGCAAGGGTTGTGGCATAAGATTTTGATTTTGATTGTTCCCCAGGCCGGGATTGAACGAAGGACAAACATTTGAATATTGAGTTAGGATAGGGACATTCTGACTAGTGTTTTGATTAATGTTAAAATATGGCGGAGTTAATTGTAGTTGATTAGATCCTAATGATACGTTCCTAAAATATTGTAAAATCATAAGACGAAAATCTGTTTTTTGATTATAGTTAAGTCTTTTATAATCGGGTAATAATGAATATAAAAATGCCTTATCAGGATCAGAAGTTACATCATCTTCGGAAATAGCTAAATTACTTGGCAACTGTTTTTGAAATAGTGTCATCTTTTGTACCTTAGAATTATTTTGTTTTTTTACTTTTTGGAGTTGAATATCTGTCAGATTGAGGTGGAATAATTTCATTATCTAAAACCAGCTCGTAGCAGTGGCGGATATACGGGGGGGGATATGGGGGATAGATCCCCCCCCCCCGGTGGGCTGTGGGTTAAAAAAATTTTTTTGCAGCCAATGCAATGCAATTTTTGCAATCACAATTATTCAAATAAAAACTATTTTTTTA
The DNA here is from genome assembly GCA_008086715.1 of Sitobion miscanthi. NCBI lineage: Eukaryota > Metazoa > Arthropoda > Insecta > Hemiptera > Aphididae > Sitobion > Sitobion miscanthi. Next base: position 46,152 of record SSSL01000252.1, read on the forward strand.
TTATTTTGTTTTCATTATCTCGTAACCAAAAAAGATACACGTCGTATCTAACTTCATATCAGACTGTATCATAATATGGCCATATTATCTATGCCATAGACGTATTATTGGGACAATACAAGTGACACCCGATGAAGTCATTGATGCGATGGCTCTGTCATCAAGAAAATTTAATTTAGTATTGTAAATTTAATATAGAATAAAGCTTATATACCTATACATATTATGTACGAAAATATTTTATATCCCCCCCCATGAGAAAATCCTAGATCCGCCACTGGCTCGTAGGATAAATCTTCTCCACCGGTATTTTCTTCTTCTTCTTGTACATTTTCATTGAAATTACTTGTCGTCCTATGAGCAAAAAAATAATAATTCATCTAGTTGTCATTACTAGTGATGTACATTTTCATAAATATTTTTTGTTATGAACATTTTTAAAAAGGTGGGTAAGTGGATGTCGCTCTGCTGTACAGTAGGTTACAAGTGGGCACTGTAATGGACGGTGTTAAATTTGAATTCAATGATATAATACCATTGTATAAGAAAAACGGTCAGTCAGACTATGATGTTACTAAGTATATTTGATGATATTATTGTGCATAAAGTAATTTATATATACCCTATTTACGTGGAGCCTTGTTTTCAATTTTCAATCTTTAGCTATAAAAGTTGAACATTTTATAGATTTTTAACTACAAAATAGTTATTAAATTATAAATTTTATAAATTTTGTCGAAATTTGAACTTTAAATGCTTATAAAAAAAAATTGTGCCTATGTATTTTTAATATTTTTCAACTGCTATTGTAAAAATATATCAGAAGCTTTGTATTACATTTTCACGCTTTATTTCCCAAAAAATAAAATTTTATTGATATTTATAGAAAAAAAAAAACTAAAATAATTGAAAACTGGCAATGTCCGTAAACAGCTCAAAAAGAGTCAAATTATTTTCAAAATTTTATCGTGTATAGAAAATGCTAATATAAACATTCAGCGAAATTTTCAAGTATCTACAGTCATTCGTTTTTAATTACAATAAAATAAGAAAATCGTTACATGAGAAATCGAGTGAATATTAAATGTTGTAAAAATATGAATTTCAAACGCTCATAAAAATTTAATTTGATATGCTTGTAGACATTTTTTTTTTGATAAAGGTAGACAAACTTATAAGTAATTTTGTATTACATTTTCAAATCTTAGATTTAAAAAGAAAAATTTTTATGAATTCTCAACTTAAAATAATTTGCTAATTTTCGTGATTTTTCCGTATTTTGTCAAGATTTGAACTTTAAATGCTTATAAATAAAAACTGTGACTAAGGATTTTTAATTTTCTTCATCTGCCTTTGAAACAATAACCTAGGAGCCTTCTATTTAATTTTCAAGCTTTTTTACTCAACAGATAAAATTTTATTGATATTTATAGAAAAAAAACTAAAAAAAATGGAAACTTACAATATCCGTAAACAACTCAAAATAAGTCGAAATATTTGGAAAATATTATGGTGTATAGAAAATGAAAATATAAACAACCAGTGAAAATTTTATGTATCTACTGTCATTTGTTTTAAAGTTACAACAGAAACCAAATTCAATTTTGTGAAAAATCGATTTTGCGTAAAAATTCTCGTTTTTCCTTTATTTTTATTTTGTTTTTCTTGGTGTTTTTCAAAATTACTGGGAATTTTAAATTTTGACCACCCAATGCACCAACGATATTCACATTCCAATCAAAAAAGATACTGAAGTTGAAAATCGAAGCATTATTTCGATTACTTATCGTGTACACAGACACAAAAAAAAATAAAAAAAAAAATATAAAAACACACATCATTGTAAAATCAATACATTCATCGTTCCACTCAGAATCTAAAATTAGAAAATTATGAAAATTTTATAATTTCTGATATTAATTTCTTATCAAATAAAGCTAACTACAGTGCAGGGGCGTAACTGGAAATATTTATAAAAAAAATAGTATGTACAAAATGTATCACAGTGCAGTGTTCTGGTCTTGGGGAATACATTTTTTGGTAATTTTTAACAAAAACTCTGATTATTTTTGAACTCAAATTCAAAACTCAAAAATTATTTTTGTGTTTCAACGTATTTTTAAAAATCTAAAATTGTCGAGTTTAGGTTGCATTATAAATATGTTTGTAATAAAAATCTTTATTGGTATAATTACCTTCTTTTTTAAATTATATGCTGCAAGAACGTCAGTGATTCTGCGTATACATAATTTTTCTTTTGGCACTATCGCCACTTTTAGCCTGTTTCATAAATTTTGAATAGTGGTCTCTAATATGTCTCCATTTAGCTTTCAGATCGGTCACTATAGTAATATTAATTTATAATATTATAAAATATAAATAATTAATCAAATCAGTATAAAACTGGATATTTCCGTGACACCTTATTTAAAATGTTCAATCCTTAGAAAAAAAGTTGAACATTTTATAAATTTTTAACTACAAAATAATTATTAAATTTAAAATTTGATTAAATGTTGTCAAAATTCTAAATCTAAATGTTAATAAAAAAAATTATAATTAAAAAAAAAAACATACTCATTGTAAAATTAATACGTTAATTTAATTCAAAATGTATTTATTAATAATGTATTTTTTGTTTATTAGGTATTTATCAACTGGTACGTGCTTCGCTGCATTAAAATTTGATTTTTGTGTTGGAAGAAGTACGATTGGAGTGATCGTAAAAGACACTTGTAAAGTGATATGGTCAACTTTAAATTCAAAAGAGATGCCTAAACCGACTAAAGAAGATTGGGTGGAAATATCGAATTTATTTTATACTAAAACAAATTTTCCAAATTGTCTAGGAGCAATAGACGGCAAACATATAAGGTGTTATACAACAACTTCGGTTCGTTCTACCTTAATTATAAGAAGTATTTCTCTATCCTTTTGATGCCAATAGTTGATGCAAATTTGAATTTCGTTGTAATCGATGTGGGTTCATATGGTCGTGAAGGGGACTCCAATGTGTTCAAGTAGTGTGCATTTGGTAAACAATTATATGAAGGTAAATTAAACATACCAGAGCCAGTTACTTTACCAAATACAAGTACCAACCCACAACCGTATGTGTTTATTGGAGATGAAGCGTTTGCTTTACATTCAAATTTACTTAGACCGTACCCTGGACGTAACCTTACTGATTCCCGAAGAGTGTTCAACTACCGATTATCCAGAGCAAGGCGCACAGTCGAATGTGCATTTGGAGTACTCGCGAATAAATGGCGTGTTTTACATACGGCTATCCAGGTGGAGCCAGATTTTACGGACGAAATTATAAAAGCATGTTGCATATTGCACAACTTCGTTCGTAAAAGAGATGGTATGAATTATGAAGATTCTGTAACGCACAACTTAGAAGATATTGAAGCTCATGGAACAGGGACTCGTTCGCATGGAATTGAAGTGAGGGGGATTACTTTGCCAACTACTTTATGGGCCCAGGAGCTGTAGATTTTCAATACGACATGATTTGATTTTAAAATTAAAATATAAGTTCTAGAAAAAAATTATTTTTAAATTTATATCTACATGATAATATATATAATATATTAACTGTAAAAAGTATAATAAATAAAAAATATAACTTAGAATACTTACCTTTACTTTCTTTTGTATGTTCTTCAAGCTCACTCCAATCTTCAAACATGTACTCACCAATTGTGTTCCAACTTTTTTGTCTTATATGCTTATTAATATAATCTTTGGATCCAATTTCCCATATGGAAGGGTTATTTTGTATACATGATATAAATTTATCAGTATCAAAAACCATTTTTCAAAATTTAAATATTTAAAAAATATGCCAGATAAAATATTCAAAAAACGCAGCGGCCAAAACGCATAGTGTGGCATACGCGGTTTAAAATAATGTGTTTTGATGACTTGTCCTGCTGATTCGTTTCTCGCCCAACCGCAACATGTTGCGGTCGGTCAGCGGCAGGTATCGACCGGTCCGGACAAAACGTTCTAATATAGTACCTATGATTAGAAACTATGCAAGTTGTCATTCCAGTCGACCGGATGCGTTTTACCCGGACCCGCCAAAACGCATGGTGTGGCGGGACCCTACATAATTATTGTATTCATATCATTTGATTATGAACAATTTTATATCAGTGCCAATAGTGCCATAATGTATACTTAACGCGTTGATTGAGTTATACTTCTAAGGGTCCCGCCACACCATGCAGTTGCTTCTGTTCTTCATCTAAAATCTTAAGCGAAATTATATGGATTCGGAAATAATATGCGGGTTATGAGACTCAACAAAGATTATAGATTAAAGAGGGGCAGCCGGCCAGGGTTGACCACGTCCCCGGGGCCACGAATGTAAAGGGCTCTTAGTCATACATTTTTATTATTTTAAAGAGTTGTTTTCATTTGTGGGGGGCCTACAACCATGTATTGGCCCCTGCGCCTCTGAAGGTTTTTATCCGGGCTTGATCAGTAGTCGATCGTTATTGAATTTCACGAATATAATCATTCCCGATGAGAATATATCGCTGTGTGACAGGGTGTTTCTTGAGGCAATTGCTTCACGACCGATTAAGTGGTGGTCATCTCGGGGGAACCGTGGAATGGATATAACATCCCTCAAGTTACTAACATATTTTGTATAATGTATAGGTAATAACGTGGTATTGTAGTAACACTGAGGTGAATTGATTGTGTTAAGGAAACAAGAAAATATTTTAACAAACCAACTTTTGGTTTATTAAGATAAAATAATATTGATCGTTTTTTTTAATTTTTTACATTTATCTATGTTTAAAAAAAATTCTACAGTCTCCTGCATTCGTTTGATTATTGGTCACATCACTTGGCTCTGTATTAGAATATTTTTTGTTGTTGTTTAAGATCTACGGGTCTTTGTGACAAAATTTTGGTGGTAGTGGTCGAGCATCTATATTTGCCTTACGCCACCACTGCAAGGTAGTCACCGTACATCGCACATGGACACTAGATGTTACAATACTCTATGTATAACCTATAACTGTATATATAATTATATTATATTATACCACTGTAACGCAAACTACACTACCTTACAACCATGTATGCACCGTCCACTAGTATAAGGTCTATGGCTTAAACATACCTTAACGATGTGTATACACAGTAAATATAGTATTTGAAAGCGAAGAAAAACATACGATTTTCCGATGGAGAATAATATTATGCTGCATGTAATAATATAAATAGTTTATTATGCAAACGAATAGTGGTAGCTTATCGGGTACTTGACATTTTAATGTAGCTCACTTGGTGGAAAAGGTTGGCGACCCCTACCTTAAAGTATGGCGTTACTTATGCGTCGATGAGACTGTAGGTTCAAGACGTTTTGCTAAGCTGATATTTTGTTTTCCATAGACGACGGTACTAAAAAAGTTATTATAGATATTATATAATATGTATAACAATCGGCAGTATTTTAATTTCTAAATCAGTACCTAAACTCTTAAATATTGTCAAGTGCGTACCTATATAATCGAAGTCAGTGGAAATAAGGAAAACGAGGAGTTCTACTTTTACTTACTTACTTATTTACTTGTCCACTTATATTTAAAATTTTTTATAACATAGTCAACTATTAATAGTATCATCCTCTATAATTACTGATTTAGAAATCAAATTAATACTGCAGACTGCCGAGGACCCGCTCTCGTTTTTATTATCAAAATTATAATCTAAGAAAATCTAGGAAAACAATTTTTAACAAGTCGTATAATTTCTGACAGTTCTCTGTTATTAAGAAAATGCCAACTGATAGTTACGAAAAATTCAAAGGGAGGGGGAGGGTGACGACTCACCGGCCCTGTCGGCTATGGAAAACAAAATATCAGTTATTTTATTTTACTAACCTAATGTAGTGATCGCCGTGAAGGACCCTAATACAATAATTATTTAAACGACGTCGCACGTTCGTCGTTGTCTTGAGTCGTTGTTGTTGAGAAAGATAGATAAAGAATTATTAACACTTTTTAGATTTTTAAATATGACAATCATATAACACTTTATTATTACAAGTTTAAATTACAAAATAACTACCTATAAGCACTGTCGTAAACTTGATAGACCTACGAAGAGGGCTGACTATCTTTTAAGTAATGGTAAGTGCTCTACCCGTATTTATGCAGGTTCTAACAATGACGCATTGGTGGCGTGATATCTATATAGTATATTCTAATATTACTTCCCTAGTAATGTTGAATTGCACTATTATGGGACTAGGTAAAACAACTTGTTGTTTTCACCTCTGATCCACGCTTCCCGTTATTTAGGCTTATATTATAGTCCGGGCAACGAAAATTGCATATTATTACCTACATTACCCATTATAAATTATACTAAATTTATAATTTATTCTACGTGATATTGTTTAATATCGTATTATAGCTGTGGAGTGTGGGTATTAATACATCCCTAATATTGTTGAATTGCACTATTTTGTGACTCAGTAAAACAACTTGTTCTTTTCACCTTTGATCTATGCTTCCTGTTATTTGGGCTTATATTATAGTCCGGGCAACGAAAATTGGCCGGTGACCCCCGTAACCCGCCTACCATATCCCGGTGGCTAGCCGTGCGTTCTCAAACTGCACCGCGCCGCCGCCGCGCAGCCGAGATGTTTACACAGTAGGCACACGGCATGGGGTTTTCTTGTTACACGGTCCCTTATTCAATTCAAAATTTAGGGACCCATCTAAAACTGGTATACAACAGCTGGAGAACTGGAATGTATTATGGACGAATCGTAGACGTGTATAATATAGTGTATACGGCTGTTGATTTTGTATTTTTGTGCATTATGCTACAGACATTTGTAACAGACGGTGTGTTGTACCTACGTTTTTGAAATCAGTTTTGTGAATATTTGTTTTTTTCTTGTGTTTGAATACATTTTTGTACAAGGATCTATTAAAAATGTCTTTAAATAATAGTGATATACGCAGCCAGAGTAAACAAATTGTTATAATGTTTATACATTTTTAA